>DWPV01002299.1:0-17589 GCA_018251915.1 Urbanus proteus proteus
CTTTCATCAGGATTGTCCCATACCCTCATCAAGATAATTTTGTGCTATATCGTAAGCTGAAACTATCAAATTAAATTGGATCAAGTTTAACTTATTTATTTGTATCAACACAGATGTTGATACAAATAAATAAAATAAAAATGTAAAACAAGCAATCGAAGTATAAATAGGTATTAATTGAGCCTGTAGTCCACCTGATGGTAAGTGGTAACTGCTGGCCATGGCTCTATATGTAACTTAAAACGCTTTCTACACTCATAGACTAACAGTAGGATTTTCTCCTGTCTCGTGGATGCCATGGTCACACACATACACGAATACACAAACACCCAGACTCAGAATAGATATGTAAATTCATCTGTCTGGCCGGGAATCGAACCCGGGACCCATTGCGCGTCAGACCGGTATGGTAACCGCAACGCAACGCGGGTCGTTGTAATATATATCCATTAAGACACACGAAGATAAACATATAACTGAAAGCGAAATAATAGTTCTATAACAAAATTATTGTAACCGATAAGCCAACATGTAAATTCTAAACCGCTAGTGTTGGGACAAGACAATTGGAGCGAATCGGATTTTGTAAATAACCGGAATTGGGATAAATAAAAGAGAATGAGATTTGGGAAAGCGCTGACTGAGGGCTGCGCTGATACGGATCGGATTTAGGGCGGTTCGCTTCAGATCTGCGATACACGGCGGATTGAAGGACATTTCAAACTGGGCAGGTGCGAAAACTTTAGACTTAAGCCTATAAAAAATAATATAATAAAATAAAAAACCGGCCAAGTAGAAGATGGCCTCGCTTCTTGCAAATTTATTTCGTACACAAATATAATAAAATATATAACTTCTAACTTAATATTTATTTTAACACTAGCTGATCCCCGCAGTTTCATCCGAAAAAGGAATACATATCTAAACATAGATAACACCCTGATCTCCCGCGACGGCGGCCGCATGAGCGTGTCGCGCGCGCTAATCCTTTTTTCAAAATTAAAGTAACCTATGTTACGCCTTAGACTTTCAGCTAAATTCCTGTGAAAGTCCGGTCAAAATCGGTTTTGCCGTTTAGAAGATTACCTCAGTCAAACAGACAGACAGATTTTTTTAATTGGATTTACGTTATAGGTATCGTTTATACTTTTATATACATTGAGTAAAATATTTAATTTGAACATACATCAGTGGCTACTTACAATCAGGGAGGCTGCTAATTTCCTCCAGAAATAAACAAGATAATAAATAGCCGAGTATCTGCATCAGGAATTAAAGTTTTGTGCCCAAGTCCACCCACACGATGCCCGCATAGGAAATGTAGGTAAATTGTATTAAAATTTGCATGTGTTTGTATCCTGCTGTGTTTTCTGAATAATGCTTACAGTGTACGTTGTTTTAGAAAAGAACACAGGTTCTTTGTAGTCAGTCATTTTGGCATTTGAAAGTAAAAGAAATACAAATATAGGTATACAATACAAATATAGTATACAAATATAGATATTTTGTTAATTAGTTCTGTGTAATAGAATAGCTTTTTAATGTAGGATCTAAAATTCCATCAGACAGGCCACACGCGTGGTGGTGCGGTTACCATACCGGTCGGACATGGGTCCCTGGTTCGTTTCCCGGTCACACGGTTTTCGGAATGATAAGTTTAAATTACTGTTCTGGATCCGGGTGTTTATGTATTCGTCTTTGTGTGTTTTCATGGCACCCAAGACCCAGGAGATAATCCTAATGTGGTGCTATGAATGTAGAAAGCGTTAAGCGTTATGTTAAGATCCTGACTCAATGATCATGGAACCCTTTGAACCGAAAAAATGGTTTTTAAAGTCGTTTCAGGCCTTTGAGTAACCAAGGCACATACTCCATTTTAAAATCTGTTTATAAAATGTAATAAAAAATGACTCCATCACTGATAAAAACTTTCCATTGTTTTACTCCTTATTCATCTTTTCCTACCCACAATCTCGGGATAAAACATGACAAATTTAACGAATCCCCTAATTACAAATGCAAATTAGTCTGAGATCTTTAAGAGCGGTATACGGATATAGGTATTAAAATTGTAGACATTACAAATCTACAGCTATTTCTCAAATATTTAAAAGTCAAACAAATGCCGGCTTTTTCATTAAGTTATTGGCGGAGCAAATCTGGTTATTAAGTTAGAATTAATCTAGAACTCATTTGAAATACTACAAACATTTTAACAAACTACGTGGTACCACCGTCACACCCATTTTCCCCTTATAACAGCAGTGTTCTGTGCTGCTGCTTTCTGGTCTGAAGGGTGTGGTAAGGGAGACATACTTATATAAGGCATTCCAACTTGGTCCTCAGAGGTAGTAACGCATCTGTGGTTGATACCAGATAGAACTGTGATCATATCTGGGGTGTTACAGATGCTTATGGGTCGCACTGGCCACTTACCATAATGTAAACATAAAAAAAAACATGTACACACAACACATTTTACTACCTTGTTACTATAAATCAAATATGTATTCAGAAATTACAACCACAATTTTGTCCGAATAAATTTAGACAGTGAAACTCCTCAGTCGTCATATTTTCCCATGCGAAATGTATGTATGCAACCATGTATGACTGAAATGACATCCACTGCATCTAATTAGTGCGACTTCAATAGTCCTTTTAGTTTGAAAGCTCAGGTTCTCTCCGTGTCTATTTCGGGTCAATCGTTAATTGGAGACGACCAAATATCGATATTATAAACGATACATATACGATATATTAACAAACTAGCTGATCCCTGCGGTTTCACCCGCGTTTAAAAAGTAAAAAATACATATATAAACATAAATGTCATCGCGCTCTCCCGCGACTGCGCGTACATGTGTCAGGAGCGCGCGCTAATGGTTTTTCAAATATTAAAGTAGCCTATGTTACGCCTTCGACGTTCAACTATCTTCCAGTGAAAGTCCCGTTAAAATTGGTCCAGCCGTTTGGAAGATTACCTCAGCCAAACAGACAGATAGACAGAAAGACATATAGATAAACGACGTATGTATACATATGCGATGTATTAACAAATAGAAGAGCGATTCGCGTTCGTTTACACATCTATAAAAATGAGTACAATGAAGGGTATTGAATTATAGCTCTTCCTTCACTTACAACATTGAGATTGTCTGCAAAATATTAAGAAAAGTATTTAAAATCCTTTAAAAGGGCAGATCTCCCATCGTTGCATAAAAAAAACCCAAAACAGGATATTTAGCTTTTAGGCATTCTTATTGGTACGACACGACAGCGACACGATATCGCCACCGACACTTGACCTTTGAATCCGCCAATGACATTTGAATCACATCGACCCAACAATTTCAGTCTGATAATACAAGAATGTTAAAATATAAAAATGATATAAGTACAATCATATAGATTTTTATGAGAAAAATATAGCATACCTAACTTGCTCTATAATTGTAAATGTTAATGCATCTTAAGCAGGTATTGGAAGTTTAATATATAAAGCATATATTCCTATACATAATTTTGACTGATACGAACTGTACACATTGTGTAGAAAAATACAATTTTGTCTGAAACATACAGGCAGCATCACATAAGTTACTATAGATCTAAGCGCAGCTTTATGCCCGTTGTCCATGTCGTGTCGTCTAGAATAAACGTCCTTTTGTAGCGAACCCTCAAGAACACTTCCATGGTTATTGACAGGATTCAAACAAAACAATTGAAACAAAGTACCCGCAAACAATGCTAAACATGGCGCCCAGGGGAAATCACCGGCCGGCGACAAATCTTCCAGCGAAGGTAATCGCGGAACAATACACCATTCCCCCAATAAATTCCATTTATTGCGACCGCGTTTGGGCTGACTTTTTAGAAAAACAAAATTGTATCGTTTTAAATATTGTTTTATTTTTGATACGGTGTTTGTTGAACATTCTAAGGTTTATTCTGTTTTCAGAGGTATCAGAATCAGTGATTAAAAGGTATCAAAGTACTAATACCTAATACTAATAATACTAATACTCTTATTACTTCTTTGGAATAACTGCAATTTGGTTGACTACTTCAATTTGACGTCCCGCGTGGCGAAGCGGTTACTATATCGGTCTGACACGCAAAGGGTCCCGGGTTCAATCCCGGGCCCGACAGATATCTGATTGATGAATTTAGATTTCTGTTCTGGGACTTGGTGTTTGTGTATTCGTCTATGTGTAACCGTGGCACCCATGATGTAGGAGAAAATCTACTGTGAAATTAAGTAGATGGGGCTTTGGTAGCAACGCATCTGTAAGCGATTTCAGATAATAATCTTACTCTCTCCGAAATTCATATCAAATCAGATCAAATCAAAGGTGGTAGAGCCCTTTGTGGATCGAATCCGGCGGCACCACCGCCACCCTTATCTTTGCCTTATAATAGCAGTGTAGCGTTACTATGTTCTGGTTTGAAGGGTGTGGTTAGGGAGACATACTTATCCGAGCTGTTCCAACTTAGTCCTCAGGGGTAGCAACGCATCTGTGGCCGACCTCAGGTAGGACTGTGATCAAGTTGATTACAGATGTCCATGGGTGGCATTTTCCACTCACCATCAGATGAAATGTATACCTACTAGTTTACTATTTGTAAGTCCTCAGGGGTAGCAACGCATCTGTGGCCAACCTCAGGTAGGACTGTGATCAAGTTGATTACAGATGTCCAAGGGTGGCATTTTCCACTCACCATCAGACGAACTGTATACTAGTTTACTATTTCTGATATAAAATGGAGATTTACACAAAGTAACAGAGCAGTTAAGATTTTTATCGATTTAGCACAAATCCGCAACCCATACAAATGCTAACGAGGGTAAACCTTTAAAGCTGTTATTGAATAATACGATTCTTGCTGATTTTTCTCCGCATTACGTTGTATCTTTTATGTGCGAATAAAATGGCAATGTTTCTGTACGGAAATAGTAAAACTTCATGGCAGTTGGATAAAAAGACAAAACACGTAGATCCGTTCTGCTTAGATGTCTGTTTGTCTGTATGTTACATGGAGATTATTGATAATTATTTAGTGATCGACTTTTTTATTTAGAGTTCGACGATCCCTATGGCGGAACGGTAACTACACCGGTCTGACGCGCAGTGGGTCCTGGGATTGATTCCCAGCCAGGCAGATGGCCACATCTGAATGAGTTTACAGTTCTGTTCTGGGTCTGGGTGTTTGTGTATTCGTGTATGTGTGTCCATGGCACCTACAATACAGGAGAAAATCCTACTGTGGGGTTATGAGTGTAGAAAGTATTTTTTTATATTTTTGTAAATATGTATTACGGAATTTGGCAGGCACAAGATGATTGATGAGATGTAAATGTCATTTACATGATTATATATAGTCTATATACACTTATTTCACTACACACTTGCTCAAGTTCACTGAGTACATCACCACTTGGATATTGAAGGGGAAAGCGAGACATAGACTTTAGAGGAGCCTATGTCTCCAGCTTTCCTCTTCAATACCACAAAGACTATTGTTTACACTCGTCGTGAAAGGGTTCGAGGGTGCGGAAGTCACGCCACGCGGGCGGCAGCAGCGACGTGTGGTGCAGGTGGCAGCCACACCGCTTGCACGGCTCGCTGAACAGGTTCACGTAGCTGTGGAGCCACGTCATGAACGACCGGACGGCTAGCTCGGGCAGCGTGGGCGAGTAGAAGTGGAGCATCGCTGCGTGCGCGTTTTCAGTCACTTTACGAAACACGTTGTGTCGTGACTCCACCCATAAGTCTAAGCACTCGCCGTAGCCTTTCACCATGACCCACTCCATCAACAAGCCCTTGAACGCAACAACGGCTTTTAATACATGGCTGAGATTGATCTGCACAACTGCGTTACTCGCGAATGGTCTAGAGATAGTGATTTTCATGTCGTTGTACGACCTGTCGATGTTGTTTATAACGTTGTCGACCTGTACGGGTGCGACGTTGTGGTTGCTCTGCAGTTTCCCGCGGCGTTTAGTGCTGCCGGAGTTGATATACGACCGTTTTAACGAATTCTGGCTTAATAGAGAATGTGCGAAAGAGCTGTACTCATGAATCTTATCTGTCCACTTGTAACTGTTCACTAATTGCGTGTACAAAGCCTGGCGCTCTTGCGTTGTTTCTTGGCTGAGGAACGTCGTATTCCCGAGATTGAACGGCGCTGTGGGTATCGGCAACCCGTTTACAGTCTGTTCCAAGTCCCGAAGGTTAATGTTAACGTTGTTCAGGAGCTCTTGCAGCTCCAAAAGGAACTTATCTTTGCCGTCTTCGCCGTGGTCTGGCCGTAAACCGTTCGCAAGCGTCTCGAAGACATGGCTCACGCTGCAACGCAGGGTTCGCAGTGAACTCAGCGCTGAATTCAACTGCTCCACGTTGACCGTTTGATTCATTTTGTATTTTAGCACATTAATATCTATGGATTAAAAATGTTTGCAAATACAGCGGCGGCGATTGCTCAAGTCACTAAAAGTAAAACGTCAAATAGACAAATATTTGACGTTGTCGCTATGAGTTTGACATAAGTAGTATGTTGCCATATCAAAACATTTTATCTGTTTAGATAATAAATAATTACGGTACATATGTTGACAGATTGATATAGTGTTCGAACAGAACTTATTCAAGAATATAGCATAAAAAGTTTTAAGTTGTTTCTAAAAGAGCTCATTTGATTGAGTAATTTGATAGCCAATCTAGTAAAATTATTCATAAAATTTACTGGTGTGGCCGCCCCTTTATAAAGCAGCGAAGTATTTGGGAGTACACACGTACCCCGCACCGACACGCAAAGCACACACATATAAACACAAGGAAGCGAAACGCAAACACAATCTCCTTTTTTTCGAAGCACTTCGTTCTAGCCTTTATTGCTCTCTTTTATATAACTTCATAAACTATCACGCCTGTCGTTTGTTTAGATTTCGCCTTGATTCAACACTTGAAAACCATTCTTTTTCTTATATGTATAAGGTTCTTAAAACTTTTATTTAGTATGTTAATAACGCTCCTGACTCTCCAAAATAAAAGTTGTTCGAAATATTTACTACAATAACATAAGAGACAAACTTTCGAGTACATTTATAGCAAATAATTACGTACTTTATCCTATTCGAAAATAACCCGTGTAGGTAACATCATGGCATTTGCGTTTATGGTGCGTGGTTATCTATAATGGGATTGGTTAATGCCTTTGTTTCTCACCCGGGCCATTACAAGAATTACAGGTCGTTCGTATGTTGCAGCGATAAGTGTTATTGTAATTGTAAGCATTCCAATTGGAATAGAAAATATATTGGACCTATTATGTAGACATATCCAATGTATTTTATTTTTCGTAATTTAAATAATATATGACTAAATAAATTCTGATCATTTTTATCACCGCTACCATAATATGATTAGAGGTATGACAGGAGGAGATAAACAAACGAGTTGCAAATGAGCATGTACCTAGCCTACCTGATGCTAAGTGGCCACTGCCGCCCATGGACATGTGTAATTAACCGCAGAAAGGATCACAGTTCTATCTCGGGCTAGGTGTGGCAGTGGTGCCGCCGGAGTCGAAGCAGAAAGATTCTTCCACCTTTAAAATTATTTATTGGCGAGTGAGATTTTTGTGTAATAAAAGCTAATAATAATAATATTTTTTGTATAATAAAAAGCTATTTGTCTAATAAAAGATATTAAATAGTCACTGTTATATAATTCAAATGATAGTAGCGGTGCAGTAGAGCCGTAAATAATAGTTTTTTGTACATTTAAGAGTTGTATAAAATTAGTGTATCACTCATGCTTAGAAAATAGCAGTGGTATTTAAATCACAGATACATAATTCAAATAGATTTATTCGTATAGCCAAGTACCTTTAAGAATTTGAAATATTCTTCCAACTGAAAGATTAAATGCAAGAGGTAGCGTTCGTTGTTTCTTTTTCTTTTCTTTTCTTTCCTGGGCGCCGTGGTTCGTAATTTACAGAAGAAAGAATTTGCATTGCACTCGACGCGGTGAATTCGAGAGTTGCACTCACACTCGAGTGCATAATTCCTTATTCCAATATGCATGGATAAGTAAGTTCCTCAATGGGAATATTTTTAGACAATCGTCTTTAAAATTGTAATAATAATAAGCAGTATTGTTATATTTTATGGACTTTAATGTGATAAATTATTGATAGATTCTTATCCAACGAATTGAATACTGTTGAAATATGAATAAAATAGTTTTATATACTGTATTATTTTCGCTTACTTTGTATATAAATTTTATGTTTAATTATAAACTGAACTAAATTAAGTTACTAATATTTGAGCAGTCGAATACGTACATGAATATTTTTTAAAACCGGTTTTAAAACAATATCTGATATATATAGAAATTAAAATAGTGTCAATAAGTAATAAAATGACAGTAACGTAGTAATGAAGAACAATACAAACGTATGTACAAAGGGTGCCTAACCTCATTACCCTTATCCAGTGCACTCAGCCTCACAGCCGCCCTTTGATTAACGGACGGGAGGAACTATTTGCGGTTTGACGCCCGCCGGTGTCATGTCGCTGTGAGGCTAACTTTGTAACCTTAGGCTGGTTATATAGACTACATAGAATGTGAAGATTTGAATAATAGATAGATATTGGTTTGAGGTACTCTTTCAACTATTTCTAGTGTTTGTTTATAATATGGAAGTAGCAAACGAGCATGCAGTCCACCTAATGATAAGGGGCCACTGCCGCCCATGGATATCTGTAAGCAACCCCAGATAAGATCACAGTTCTACCTGAGGTCAGCCACAGATGCGTTGCTACATATGAGGACTAAGTTGAATAGCCTCGAACAAGTATGTTTCCCTTACAACACTCTTCAAACCAGAACCCAGCAGTGCTGAAGACTGCTGTTATGAGGCAGACATAGGTGTAGCGGTGACGCCGCCGGCTCTTCCACCTTTAAAGTGGAACAATTTTGCCTTTTAGTGATAGGTGTAGGTTTCAGTTGATTGATAGAGGCGACTGTCTTAGTCTTCAGAGTGGCGACGCTTCACATTTAACTAGTTTCAGGTATATGGAATTTGTTGCAGACACTCATGTGTGCATAAATACGTCTTAAATATTTTATTCGCACAATAATAAGCTGACGTTAATAGGTTCTCTTTGTTTATAATGTAAAGACTAGCAAATAATAAAATACTCCGAGTTTTAATAAACGGTGGCTGTCGCGGTTAGTGGTCAGATGTTAACAACGTTACCAGTCTATAAACAGTTATTGAAATATTGGTTTAACTCACAGACATATAAAAAGTATGTTTTTGTGGTTTAAATTATGTTGTTTTCATATAGTAATACATACGAGGCGCACTGAATCTTTTCATTATAAAGCCTTACGTACAATACAAATTGATATTATTTTGTTTATTTATTAGTAAGATAAGTTAAAAAAAAAAACTTTTGTTTCTAATTATGCAAGGATTGTCTATATAGAAATCACACATATGATATGATATGTTAAATTATACGCTATTTGCATCCTATTATATAATCAAATCCTGTTACTTTCTGGGACAGAAATAATGGCACCATTGAGCATACGTCCCACCAACAAGCTGACAGAGCCCAGAGAGCAGATTATATAGACGCATTTAGAATCAATGAGCACGAACATTAGGGGCCAGAACCAGAACATTACATAGTCATAGCTTTTAATTAGTAAGTTGTAGTATTTAATTAGTAAAAGTATGCGGGACCAACTTGATCTTTTTATTATGGACCCCTAATTCAAACAATATATTTCAATGTTTTAAATTTCTTAGTAACTAAGGTACTTCTTACCTTACTAAGAAATTTAAAACATTGATATTTCAAATAAAAATCAACCTATTCACAAACATTTAAATTTGAAACAAATTTCTTAATACTTTTTAAGAAATTTGCTTTTATTAAATTACAGAAGGTAACTCACTTCAGAGATGATACAAAGAAGAAACGAATTATATCTATTTGTCTTTTATACAATCAAGTCCTGTTAAGTATTTTCACGGTCAGAAATAACGGCTCCATTGAGCATACGTCCCGCCAATAAGCTGACAGAGAGCCCAGAGAGCAGATTATACAGACGCATTTAGAATCAATGAGCACAAGCATTAAGGGCCATCTGGCCGGCATTTTGCATGTAAATGGTGTTTAGACGTCATCATTAATAGGTCGGCTATTACCCGGTACTTCCGACTTTAAAGTGGCTTGGCCATGGGATTTCAGCTGAATTACCGTCTAATGAAATGTGTTATTTGTAACGCTAAGATATTTAGTATCTTTTATGCAACTTATTTATATTGTATAATTAATAGCGATGTTATGCAAATGCCAAATTTTTATTAGTAGAATAAGGTGCTACATTGTGTTAATTTTAAGTTTTGTTTATTATTCATAAATGGCGTACAATTAGCGCAGTTAGCGAGCCTAAATGTGTTCATCGAAAAGAAAGAGCAAATAAGGCTACCTAATCTCATTCAGTGATTAGACAAAGATAAGTATAGATTTGTCATCTTCTCTGTTTTTTATTATTTGTTGGACACTCGCAATGACGGACGAATTTTAGTATACTATACACAAATATAGTTTTAAAGGTTTTAAATTATGTATCTATCATTTGATTTTATTGAGAGGAAACAAAAGTAACATAAGCACAAAGGATTACGTCCGATATTACGTACATTCGTACCTCGACTGTTAAAATGTGTACATTTTACATTATCCGACAACGATGTCTGGGACACTGTAATATAGCATCACCCGTTACTTTGTCTGCTTGAATTTTAGAGACTAGAATAATTGTATTAAATCTATGTACATTGTGTCAATGTCGTTTTAGGTTCTGATTCATCTCATAATAGTACATTACGATACGGGTGATATAAGTTGCATAATAGGCAACGTAGATCACTAATATCGTATTTTATTTTATAGTACGCGCGACATAAGGCCGCTCGCACGCGGAAAGGCGTGCATAAAGTGCGGGCTTAGGTCACACTGTTCTATAAAGTAACTTAACATTCATATACCTATTTCTGACTATTATAATAGTAACTGCTGCTAACACTAGGCTGCAATGTTCTGGTTGTTAATGTAGTAAGGGAGACTTATACTTAACGAAGGCATTCTTTAATCCTACCTAATCTCTAATCTTATCTGGGGTTTGGTACAGATGCTCATGGGCGGCAGTCATTTGCCATCAGGTGGATTGCATTTTTTATAACATGGCCGTGGCAAAGGAACATGCAGTACTGATGGTAAGTGGCCACTACCGCTCATGGAAATTTGTAATCAACCCCGAATTTGAACAGAGTATTACCAGAGCTTGGCCGCAAATGCGTCGCTACTCCTGAGGACTAAGTTGGAACTCCTCGGATAAGTGTCTCGCTTATCACACCCTTCAAGTCAAAGGTTAACACTGTCGTTATAAGGTAGAAATTAGTGCATACTTGTTTGCCACCTTTATAATATAAAATAATCCTTTTGTACGTATGCGGTAATACCTGATCGGTCGGTGTAGAAGCGTGTCTAGTCCAGACAGACACAATCGGCTACCGCAAGCCGGTACGCTATTGAGGGTTCAATGCAATTCCACCGTAGCTTCGGCTGTGTTTGAACAAACTGTTACTTGTTTAGGATCCGGGCGATAACATAATTTTGGCGGTTTCAATATTGGAATATTGACCTCTGTTATTGCCACCGAGCCGCCGTTGTGGAAATTAATATCTTTCTGTATGGCTGGGAGGAAAATTGGATAGGTATGTCTACAAGTATGTGTTACATTTTATATTTGTATTTTAAGTACAGGAATTGTGTCCAAAACTCATTTTAGGATAAGATATTTTGAGATCCCTTTTTATCAAATTAAGAAGAGGTGGAGTTATTTAAATAGTTTTTGATGTAGGAAGTGCTATCTCATATCTATCTATATCGACACCGGAAAGTGTAAATATTGTAACTCAAAAATCTTCACACAAGAGCGAAAAATGTTTTTAAAACGAAATCATAACATTATATTTTTCTTACGTTTTTAGGTCAAAAATATAAAGTCATGACTTTGTATCTAAGATATAAAAACATCTTTCGCTCTAGTTTCATATTTTTGAGTTACATAAATTGTATCAAACGAATTACAGCAATCATCGATATATTGCTACCACTGAGGAATCAGTTGGAATGCCTGCTTTAAATGTTTTTTCTTCATCACACTCACCTTGCGCTTGACATTGCTGTGATGAGGCATTAGCAGGTTTACCAGGTTATCACTGGATTGAAATTCTGAACTACTACTAAGAACTCTACTACCTTAGGGTTCCATTCTATACAAATAAATAAAAGTATTTGTTTGTGATTTCAAAATAACATTTTTTTACTCAATTTATATCAAAGTATACATGATACGTATACGGACGTATCATTGTAACACAGCTGAAGAAGGTCTAATGCGTAAAATAGGCTACTTTAAATTTTGAAAAAAGCATTATCGCGCGCCCCACGCGCACGCGGGCCCCCTCGGGGGAGAGCGGGATTTTAGTTATATTTAAATATGTTTTATTATTACTTTTTAAACGCGGGTGAAATCGCGGGGATCAGCTAGTCTATTATATGTATATATGTTTAATAGTTATATATCTTTGGCAATAAGGAACATTAGCTAGTTCTCCGAAGTGCTTTTATCATATAGTGTAGTGTATGTTATTGTAATGTTCATGTGTAGGGATGATTTATGTGTGAAGGGTTATAGGCACTCGGGATAAGAGGGGATTAGGGCGTCCGCTTACCAAAGCGAGTAATGCCACACATCTACGAGTTTATTCTACAGATAAACATAGTGTACAAACATAGAGACTAACAACTTCTACAAATACGATACATTAAAAGTTCTATAAAATATACATCCATTTTAATTAAATATTTTTAGCTATTTTTTTCGAAAATTTTTGGTTTTATAATTGACAATTGTCTAAAGATATAGTTTAATGGTTTAAGTTACTTTTCGTCTATGGGCAGCGGTGACAATTTTCATTATAGGGACGCAGTCCCCACGTTTGCTATCTCATTATTATAAAATGGAAAAATAAAATTTTATATTTTTATCTAAGACATGTTACAAAATTCTTCGTTATATTAGGTATATCTAGGTAATAATGTGGTACACCATCGGATTCCGTTATATGGACTGCGAATTGAAGTTCTACGAAGCGCTACGGTACCGCTACGAAGTTCTACATAGCTGCTACGGAATATGCTACGTATTTTATGAGTGAAACCAGAATTTCAGTATTCAGAATTCAGCATTCATTTCAGAATATCAAGTAGTTACGAAGTACTACTATATTTGGTATCTCATTAACACGATGGATAAGGTAGGAAGATTGGTCAAAAATAAAAAAAAACATGAATCACGAATCAATTACACATTAGTACTATCAGACTGATACACTAGTAGCTATAGAATAGTTAGCACTTTTAATAAGCTCATTTACAAGCATTTAACCTTCGATCCTAATCGAGGCAAGTATCATATTTTAGACATCACAAAGAAAAATACCTAATTATCTACTGTACTAATTCTGCTTAAATAAAATCCATCAATGAAATGACCTTGCCGAGTGAGATTTTATTAAAAGCTAGATTTAACCTCCCCCAGCCAATTACAAGAAAGTTGGCGAAATATTTTCTCGTTAGAGGCCGTTGAGATAAAATTACTTTGAAGAAAGAACGCTCAGACGAAGGCGCCGCAATTAGCTTACGAATATTTGAATTCCTGTCGCAGTAAAATAATTTAAATAAGTACACATATATTTAATTTACATACATATTTAATTTATTTACATATCAAATGCATTGTTTAATTGTTTCTTATTTTTTATTTTCGCTTAATCAAAGTGACTTTAATTAAAAATTAAACTTTAAAATCTAAATCCGACCGATATTTTTAATTATAGAGTTTCTTCATTATTCACGCTTCTTCTGGGAACAAATGCGTATTCTTTAGTACATTTTAAATATAAGCATATTTATTTTAGTAATCATTTGCTATCTTGTACATTTTTTGTATTTTTTATTTGAAAATAACAACATCATTAAAGCTAACATTGTAAGACTTAGTTGCCGTATTTATTGCGGAGCTTTCGCAAGTTGTTGGTCAATTATTACGAAGCTTTCTACGTGATAAGGGTTTTAACGAGCGCTATAAGTTTCGGACGGTAGTTTTCCACTTTTTGTTTGTTCCCTGCAAATGAATATTAATGGCTCGCCGAGCAAGATATTACTACAAAATTATTAAAATTTTATTCAACGGCGAATCATTTCGCAGTAAAACGGTTTGTAAGTAGATCGTACATATTTAAACGTGAATGCACACCGTTTAGTCGTGACTAAGTATGTACAAATGTTTGTTTACGAAATACGAGCATTAACGATTCAGTTTGTAACTGCTGGGTTGATGAATGAACACCCACGGCCACATGAGATGGACATTGATTAATATTATATAGAGGGCGGATCGCAGCCCGGCGCGAGGGCCGTCAAGGGCGCATAAAGATTACAACAAGTCGGCTCCCGGCTCCCGGCCGAGGCTGCAACGACCTTGGGGCCGCTGGCCCACTTCCCGCGCCCTTCCGACGTCGCCTATTAAGAATTTCCTCATTTGCGTCTACACGACTCATACAATGGGTAATCGGCCGAGCGCGGAGATCGGAGGATTTTTGAGGGGCAGGGCTCAGGTCGGAGCCGCGCACCTGAAGGCTGCGCAGGCGGGCGGCGCGGGGAGGGGGCGCGTGGGGGCAGGAGGCGGCGGGCGCGCCCAGTCCCGCGCCGAGCGCCGCTCGTGCCGGCCGCCGTTTGCTCGAACAGGCCGCATGAGCGCGCCGGCGTGCTAGCGCAGCGTGCGCGGGTGTGGTATGCCCGCGCGTCGCCGCCATGGCCCCCGTGCTGGTGGCCTTGGCGCTGCTCGCCCTGATCCCCGGTGAGTGCCGTCCTCGCGACGGGCGCAACAGGCGTCAGCCGCGCCCCCACGTTTGTTTATCAATCGATCCTATTGTGAGCTGAGGTGTTGTGAGAGTGCTCGTGGTAGGCTTCTCGGCACGGGAGTCCGAGAGCGTCCTCCGATGACGGTAAGGTAGGCGCAGCGGCCGCCCGGGACGCCGAGCGCACTCCGAAATGGTAAAACAAATCGAGCAGAAAGAGGGTAGAAACACTGAGAACAGAATTAGTAGTACATTTTTCTTTCCACAGAAAATTCAAGGGATTAAGGAGCTCGTCACTATTATCTTTGGCTTATTCGCCGTAGAGCACGGCTTTATGTGTTATGAGCCCATTTACTTCAATGCTCATTGTACTCGTTATATCGTCACTTCAATTTCGTTCATATCCTTAATATTACGAGGAAAATTGTTACAGTAAAAAGGAGTTAGAAAGCAAGACAAAAAGCGCAATAAAGCCAAAAACACGTATCTCCCATAAAATCTGTACGTAATTCCAGGTAAAAGGTTTTGCGTTCTAAAACTGAATCATTCGCTCAGAGAGGTAACTGATAGAGCTACGGTTTTATAGCTTATCTCCCGGGAATACCTGGTTTAACTGCTTATAACGTTAATTTTAAATTTCCTTATAAATTGAATTTGAGTTTAGATAAATTAACACGTATTCGTATTTTTGCAAAAAAAGTACGAGTAGGCTTGTTGTAGCCTGTTAATATTCCTCCTTGCGCGTAGCGGAGCTCATAAAAGAATTACAAAATTTCTTTTACCCGACCTGAGACTCATAAGTTTTGATACGCATAAAAGTGTCTGAAACAATAAAAAGTTGTACCATTTATGTCCCAAACGTTCAGAGATGTATTCGAAAAGTGGAAATTGTAATCCTTTGATCTTGGCTCTTGACTTTGCAAAACGAAAAAGTTTCTTAGATTCTGATCTTATCTAGCTATAAGAGATTTTATAGACTGTCTCGAGAACTTTAATAGAGCACATTATACTGTTTTACGAGCAAACGTGAAATTAAGATCGCAGGATAGACTTACTTAAAAACTTTTACTGTTATTTTTTCATTTCACGTTGAGCTGTAGAATCTATTTTACATTTTGTGTAGGCGTTGTCTATTTCAATTTTTCTCATTTCGTTATCGAAAATTGTTTTCCATTTTGTATATCGTATATTGTATTTTAGTAGAAATTACTTGAAAATGTCTTTTCGTTATTAACTTTTATCATATTTTTACTGAGTGTGTTGCCTTTGTTAAAACTGATTCCTAAAAATATATTTGAACTGAACATTATTGGAATAGAAATGTATTTATTGAGTATTTTACTGCTTTTCAATGCCTATTTACATATACTCATATATTTATTTTCTAGATGTACTCATGACTATAGCGTCCATGATGTATTGTTCAAACCATTGAAATACTTATGTAGTATGTTAATTTACTAATTTCATTTTCAAAAAGCAGAAATAACTAGAATATCATTTTTAAAAAACGTATACCAAAACAGTATATATCTACAATCCTGTTTTCATAGAGACGATCGCTCCATTACACACACACAACGACACATATCCACCATAAACACGTTCACACAAACAAGTCTTCATTACGAGGAACGACATGGGTTCAGCGAAGACGGCAATAAACTTGCGAATAACTGAGCATTTATGATGAATCAGCGGCGCGAAGATAAAATCTATATATTAATCACGTTTGTCTAAGTAATCAGCGGCTTTTGTTTGCGAGAACAAAGAGCTTTCGTCTATTTCGCAACAAAGAACGTGACAGTGGGAACATTATCAGCGGCTGTCACGTCGAACACGAACGTGTGATTGTGATTTGTGATCATCTGTATAGATGATTATGTTAATTATCATCACATTACTTATGTTGATTGTGTTTTTGGGAATGTTGGAACCTCAGTATGTATATGTTGGTAAATGCAACAGGGTTATTAAATCTTTTGTTTATTTCGCAAAATAGAGAACGTGACAAAGGGAAAATTATCAGTTGCTGTCACGTCGAATATGAAACGGGCGATTATGATTGCGATTATACTTTGTATTGATGATTATGTTAATTATCATGACATTACTAAGTGTTGTGGTTTTCGGAATACCTTAAAGGTGGTAGAACTCTATGTGGTTCGACTCCGGCAGCACCGCCACCACACCTATTTCTGCCTTATAACATCAGTGTTAAGCACTGCTGCACGAGCACGTATTTTGGTTTGAAGGGCCACACCCTTAACAGAGACTTATCCGAGGCGTTCCTGCTCAGTCCTCATGCGTAGCAACGAATTTGTGGTAAACCTCAGCTAGGGCCTTGATTTCATCTGGGGTTGATTACAGATATCCACGGGCGGCAGTGGCCACTTACCATCAGGTAGACTGCATGCTCGTTTACTACTTAGATCATATAAAAAATGTTGGTTTCCTACTAAATCCTGTTCATAGATGCGCTAGGGTTATTTAATATATCAGAAGGTGGACTAATCGATATTCGATGAAACAGTGTAATTAAATGTTATTTTTCATTAAATACTTCTT
>DWPV01002300.1:0-17587 GCA_018251915.1 Urbanus proteus proteus
CTTGTGTGTTGTCAATGGCACCCACGACACAGGAGAAAATCCTACTGTGGGGCTATGAGTGTGAAGCGTTATTTATTATTTATTTATTGGACCTACTTATAATACTTATGTTAGTTTACTTTTTTATTTTCATGATTTATGAATCATTCAGGGACATCTCTTACAGATAGCTCGCCGGCACCACGTGGTCTTTTACAATAGGCCTCATATAACTTACCCTACCTACCGGGCTATGGAGCGAGCTATTCATTCTAAATTATTATCTATTCAATCAAAATTAGCAAGTTGTGGCAATGACCCGGCTACATTGCTCGTAGAACAGTAGCGACCAAGTTAAAGACTGATGACCTTAAGTCATCAGGACAGGTTAACAGTACTAGAAGAAGGTAATTAAAAAAAAATCTTTTCTTTACCATATTCTACTTATTACTGAGAACGTTCTGAGTTCCTTTAAATTAAGATAAATATAATTATTGATACAATATTTTTGATATTATTGAAATATTGATACAACGTTCCTTTAAATTAAGATACAGTATCATTATTGATACAATAATTATATTGTATTTTAATATAAAGAACTCAGAACGTTCTCAGTAATTCAATTTTAACGTGTGTCTAACCTACATAGTACATAGCTACTAATTTGTATAACATAACCCTTTACAAAACGTTGGATATTTAGGTGACAATGTAAGTAGGCACGATCAACAAAGGCAATTCGGGTCAATAATGACGTCAATACACAGTAAACGTTCACGAAACCGCATCGAGACACGTTTAACACTTTGTGAACGAAAATAAACACTTTTCAATTATTGTAACTGAAGGTTATATGGCTACGTGACTATAACAGTATACACTGTTCATGTAATACCATTTCTATTGAAATGTTTTCAACAAAAAATGCTAAATATATAAAAATAACTTTATACAAATATTTATACTAATAAATAATATTGACGTGTCTGTTTGTGATTTCAAAATGTCATTTTTACTCAATGCATATGAAAGTGCAATTAAAATATTTTTTATCTGTCTCTCTACCTGTCATTCTGTCTGTTTGGCTGAGGTACTTTTCTAAACAGCTATACCGATTTTGATGGGACGTTCCCTGGAAGATAGCTGAAGGTCTAAGGCTACTTTAATTTCGGAAAAAAGCATAAGTGCGCGGCGCGCGCATGTCACCGCCGTCGAGAGAGAGCGGGGTGTTACCTATGTATAGATATGTATTCAGTTTTATTTTTTTACGCGGGTATCAGCTAATTTAAAATACGACCAATTAAGAAATAAGTAGTTATTAGAAAAACCTAGAGAGCATGATGTAGAGTAATAAAATATACGAGCAAAAAGCACTTATTGATAATGATAATAATTAAAATAAATCAGAATAAGACGACTTTGTAATCGTATTGTGGTAAAAATAACGCAGTTAAAATATTCCACTACATTTCGTAAAGTCCTATTCTCGTTAGTCAATTGTTTGCCAGGCAATTAACTGCACGGGAGCTAAGCTCAATGCAACTTTGCTTAGTTTGCTCGCGATGTTTGCTTTCTGATACTCATACCTTATTTTCAAGATAAAACGATAAGTGTGGTGGAACGGTTACCATACCGGTCTGACGCGCAATGGGTCCCAGGTTCGATTCCCGTGATGTAAATAATAAATTTAGATTTCTGTTCTGAGTCTGGGTGTTTGTGTATTCGTGTATGTGTGTGTCCATTGCACCTATGACACAGGAGAAAATCCTGTGTGAGTGTAGACATTGTTTTAAGTTTTAAGATAATGTAACTATTATCGTAGTATTGTAAGACCCTTGCAATCTATAACTATACATAATAGTCCAATGTGAATATGAAAGTGGCGGTAAGCTATAAGCAAACCATGTTTCGTATTAACTGTAGGCTTAGCAAATTTCTGTAAAATCGGAAAATTTCTGTAATAATTATCGAAACAGGCGTAAGTCACCTCTTATTATACTGACAAAAAAGTCAAAGGTATTATCCATACACCATTAATTGTAATAAAATAATACAAAGATTAACTAGAAAACCAAAGAGAAAAAGTTAAAATATCATCTTAATAGGCTCATAAGTACAATATTTTCGTATTACATTATCTCTAAGGTAATCAAGCCATTACGCAACGTGTATGTATCAAATAAATCTGAGGTTTAGGTACATCAATTAATTTTAACATTTACTTTGAAACTGCTGTCATCAACTGACAGTTATTTTAAAGTAATAATATGTAATAAGGTACCGTATAATGCAACAGTACGTGGAATATAGACGTGTTCTATGATGATGAATCTAATGACTAGACTAATAAATATTTTATGTGCTGTAAAAGTCAAATTTATTTCGTTCATCATTGTGTAGCCAATAAACACATAGAAATCAGTACGTTATTCGTACCAATAAGAAACCTGCATTTTTAATGATTATCTGTTGTCAACAATGAACGAGGCTTGTTTACGAAGTTTAAAAAAAATACCACCCGCAAAACAAAATTTACGTGTCTCACTGTCTGGCACACTGACGTTAAGTATGCTAAGCTGATCATGCTGGTAGTCGTGTTAATTTGCTCACGTGCCACTTCCTGTTGTCTCATTGTTTCATGATATATTTATTAACATTCAAAGCCCTTTGTGGTTCGACTTTGTTAATTGTTTACAAATAAAGGTGGGGATTACAAAGTCTCGGGGTTTCACAAGATTTGGAATAACACACTTACGGAAATAACGCTATATAAAATTAGGTATATTGTTATTTATATCAATAAACTACATCCTGGGTAAATCACAACGTCAAGGGAATGTTAATATTATCCTGTTATTAAAATATCGATGTACCTACAATACCTACATATTCCACGAATAACTTATTAGTTCCCAGAACGCTTAAATGTGTTTTTGTTAAATTATAATATGTATATTCTGTATATTTATAATACATAATAATCAGTATAAATAACCAATTATGGACTATTAATCTTTTTTTGCAGCCGCAACCCTTTTTATGTCCCACTACTGGGCACGGGTCTTCTCCCACAACTGAGAGAGGCTTGGATACGAGTTAGTAGGTAGTCAACCCGTGTCGAATGTTTTCAAAGCCTCCATAAGGCCTCCGGCAAAGTTTAACGACTGCTATCCAATGATAACAACCGAAACCAACAACCTAACGTGCCCTTCGAAGCACGAAAACGCGCATGAAATTTTGCCACTAGCGGTCACCCATCCATCTACCGGCCGCGCCCGACGTTTCTTAACTTTGCAGATTGGTTAACCTATTTAATGTAGGTATATTTATCGTAAATGAGCATAAAAACATACAAGCTTAATATATTTATATAACTTCATTTTGTATCTCAGTCAGTAGCCGGATCCAGATAAGGAACAAAACAGTTATCAGTCTAGACGATGGTTATTTAACCTCATTACAAGGGAATCAACGAGCCAACTAAATGTATGATAAATTAAACCATGTTATAAACTCAAGTAGTAACATTAAGTTTATTTTTATTTATTCCATAGATAATTGGATTAAAATATATCTAAATATTCAAGCTTTTTTACATATGATCAAAGCAGCAAACGTGCAGTTCACCTGATGGTAGATGGCCACTGCCGCCGATGGACGTCTGTAACCAACCCCAGATGAGATCGAGGTCCTATCTGAGGTTAACCATGCGTTGCTACCCATGAGGACTAAATAGGAACGCCTCGGATAGTATGTCTCCCTTACTTTCCTTCTCTCTTCTCTCTTTTCTCCCTTCAGACCAGAACACAGCAGTGCTTAACTACACAAATCAAATTCAAATTCAAATTTGAATTTGAATCACATTAAATGTACCTACTCATTACAACAGATATGGCGGTAATAAAAAAAAAAAAACTTAAATAAAGCTTTAATTAACAACGCTCTGTGTAATTAAGACAGAAAATGAAAGCCGTAAAGAATTTAAAAAAGCTTGAAATGTGTTCTACATTATTTATAGTGAGTGCCCGGCATCGCCTATAAATCGGTAATTTCCTCCGATTAACAATTATGATCGATTAATTCAATCAGATAAAAATTATCCGCTCTCTGATCGGGTTTCTCTTACATTCGCGTACATTTGTAGGTCGATTGCCGCATTTTATACCATAAATATTGCCAGTTATTTTGTCGATACGCCAATCGTGTCGTACCTGTAATTTTATCTCAATGATTGGTCGTAAAATTAAAAGTTAAAGTACATCGGAGTGAACTTTTAGAGATCGCAATTAAACAAGAAGGAAAATTGTCTGCACGTTTCAATTAGGAATATCGTATATAAATATTAAATAGATATTCAGTATCTAATCAAATGATTATTAAGCACAAGGTAAGTTCCTGAATTAAGAAGAATATCTTACTTTTTTGTAATCATAGCAAATCTTATACATTATAATTATATTAAAATAAACATACAAATTGAATACCAAAATTAATAATCTGGTGATGATTTAAAATTTTACCCGTGATATTATGAAAAGTATATTTAGTCATAAAATTTATAGAATACTAGTTTTTGCCCGCGGTTTTGCATACTTTAAAGCACATATAAACCTTTCTCTTGAATCACTCTATTTAAAAAAACGCATCAAAATCCGTTGCATAGTTTTAAAGATGGAAAGCGACTTTGTTTTATCCTATGTAGTGACAAATACAATAAATTTAGTCTTTCATGTGCTTATTATAGCGAATATCCACATACAACTCCTGTATTAAAACAACATAATTTGCAACTGACAATACAATTCTACACTTAGATGATCATAGCTACCACTATCGTTAGACTACCTCAGTTCTAATTACAACTCCGCTGATTGAGGGTCCATTGTCACTGACCAAAGCCGCTATTAAGTTTAATGAGTTCATAATTATTTTCATCATTGCCTTAACTCGATGACGTCAGAGTGACGTCAATAGCCAGTCATCGAAGATAAGCCCTTAGCCTATTGCAAAATGAATAATTGTTGCACGGAAAGGATAGTTAGTGGTTACTTACAATAGAGCAATTAAAAACCTACGTCAAAGCCACTGGGGTGGAACTAGTGGGAGCAGTAGAGCGAAAACGGTTTACTTCGTTTCAAGGTAAGTGGAAAATTGACTGGATCGTCTTACATATAGTGGATGTATGACAGTTAATTTTAATGTACAGTTTGACTTCACACCGTCTAAGACTTTCAAAAACTAGTTTTTAAGGGTACCTTGTATTGTAGATTACTTTAAATTCCCAAAAAATCTTGTAAGGGAAAAGCCAGTAGACTTAGTTATCGGAATGCTTCATTATACGTTAAGTTTCTTAATCTTAGTAGCTAATACTTACGTCCTAAATTATTTAAGAAACATCGTTAAGGTCCTACCCAAATTGATGTTATTTGCATGTTATTAAAGTATACTTAAACATTACCATATGTTTCAGTTAAAAACATTTAACCGTTCTTTAACATGTGTAACATTGGATAAGTTAAGGTCATGTCAGAAATATTCAGTAACATTGTGATAACATTTCGTGTTTATCATTGTATCGTTGTACAAAAGAAACATTGAACAAACAAAACCAATTGTAGTCCTTTGCATTGTCTGTGTTTAGTATTCTGTTGAGTAATGATGAGTAAGTACAAGGATTTTTTCATAATATAGAAGAAGCTTAGCATGCGTTTGCATGCTTGTAATCCAGCTGAAAGTAAATGGCCACTGCCGCCGTTGGACATCTGTAATCCACCCTAGAGATAAGAGTATTATTTGAGATCGGCCATATATGCCTTTCTACTACTATACTACTACTATTCTATTACTACTTTCTACTAAATACTATGGTGAATGCCTCGAATAAGTATGCATCCCTTACCGCATCCTTAGAACCAGAACAAAACAGTGCTTAACATTATTTTTTGAGGCAGAAATAGGTATGAAGGTAGTGCCTACAAAGCCGAACCATAAAATTATTTACTACCTTTAGTTTATGTTGATTTGAAACAATACACCAAATAGCCAGTATCAATGTTTGTTTGTCTATGAATATAATCTATACACCTAAATGTGTACACAGAGGTGCTAAAATTATCATGCGGAACACGCAGACAGAACCGCAAGCAAATAGCTATTATATATGGAAATTATAGGCTTCCATTGAAGACCACCATGAGCAGCATTGTTGTATCGCACGTATATCTCTAAGTACTCCTATCTTTGGGTACGAACCATATTATCACGTAATTATACGATCGTTTAAATTCCTGTGTATATATAGCGTTGGACTAGTCTCTAGATATTTTTAATGTTATTTTGTGATGATACTGGTACGTATACTGGTATGTACTGTGATCTAAATATCTGATATGTTTTATACAAGCGAAGGAATACTTTTGACTTGAATTTTATTACGAAATGTAGCGCATGTAGAGTTTGATTAATATTAGCGACTCAATTTTATTAGAAAAACGTGAATTCGTGAAGAATTTTGATCATGAGATTTTTTTTATATTTTATTTGTAGATTCTTTACTATGTTATACGAATTTGAGATAACGTGATACCAATAAAAAGGATGATGTGGAGAACATTATAACGTCAATAAATCTAAATACTGTGATCATTTACGTTGACCATTAGAAAGTGTTATAACTATGAAGTAAATGTACCTATATTGTAAGCGGTGACATATAAAAACTCATGTATATTCACAAATCACGAGCATTAATATCCCAGAGTAAGCACTACTGTGTGTCAGTGTCATGATATTCACGATAATGAAACAATCGGTGAAAGGGAATTAAAGTGCGTATCTTTATTACTACGTCAAAGGTTTTTTATTCATTGCGCACATACAGACGTCACAGTGGAAGTTTTTATATAAAACTAGATGATCCGCACGGCTACACCTGCGTTAAAGTAAAAAGGCATATATATTTAAATATACTCGTATGTGATACCCGGCACTGCCGCGACTGCGGCCGCACGCTAATACTTTTTGCTAAAATTAAAGTAGTTTTTATACGACTTAGACCTTCGGCTATCTTCCAATGAAAGTCCAAAATGGGTGCAGCCGTTTAGAAGATTATCTCAAACAAACAGAAAAACAAAAAATTCCAATTGCATTTTTGTTATAGGTAGCGTATATACATTCATAAGTTATTATTTTGACATTATAAACAGACACTTCAATTTTTTGTAAAGATAGGTATCTGCTGCAGATTACTGTCACATAAGGAGACAAAAAACCATTGAAACGACATCAAAAAGCATAAACACATAAACATGTTAATTTAAATTATTTAATAAATGCCAACATTGTACCCAGTATTTGTATTTTACCGGTAAATCACAATTAAGTTTCATGTGAGAGTTTGACCTTTATAATTAAGAGTTGGTCAAAACATTCTTCTGTGAAACCACGATACGATCTGTGTTCCAAAATTAAGATTCATTAAAATAAAGTTACAATCACTTAATACGTTTAAATTGGAAGCAGGTAGATAAATTTATTAAAAGCATATTTTAAAATCTTACTTGTAGTTTTAAACTGCTATACATCCATTTTGAACTTTATAGCGAAATAAAACAAGATTACTTTCCAAAAAACGTAATAATGTTAAAATTTACTTATATAAGTTTGATTATAATTATGTATTTATAAAAACATATGTAGGTACTATTAATTCTTTCCTATACATAATCTAATGTAAATTGAATCATTTTACAAGTAGCGCAGAAGCCTCCTTTTGTTGCGCTTACCGTACTACCGCTTATTCAATGAAATTATGCAAAAGGATCTTGTTAAATGTCACTCACTATTAGTTTGTGAACCGGATTGCAAACAGGTATCCAATCCACCTATTGTTAAATGGCCATTTAGATAAATTTTTAAAAGATCTCAAATATTGGGATTGGTTTCCTCCCTGTTTTGTTTAAGTGTCCTAACCTAACCTAACCTAGGAAGGTTAGTACACTTAAACTTATTTTAGGACTAATATTTAGGTGTTAAATATTATAAGGTATATCACATTATTATATGTGTACCTTTGACAAATATGGCGATTATTTGAGAAGTTTGAAAAAAGGTTTTTCCATACAAATAAAGCGGTTATATTTGAGTTCAAAACCTTTGGTATTCAATTTACACAACAAATATTGGCATGTTTACCAACAAATATCAGTTAACATCATTACTACATGTTTTGGCCACGAAAGAACAGCAATTAACATTGAAAACAAATAATAATTAACATTACTTAAGGATATTATCATGTCTCAATAGGTAGACTCATTGTTTATGTATCATTTTTTTACGAATGATTCACGAAATTTGCATAAAATTGCCAAAATCTTTGCATAGCAATAGTCAACCTACTCCACTGAATAAAGTGTGCTATGTGCCTTAGATATTTACTAAACAGTTAACAGTCTAATCTTACTATATAATATTATAAAGCTGAAAGTTTGTGAGCATAAATGGATGGATGGATGGATGTTTACTCTATAACTTAGGAACGGCTGAATGGATCTAAATGAAATTTGGTGCAGACATAGACTGTAGTCTGGAATAACATATAGGTAGGCTACTTTGGGATACTGTGGGATATATTTGTTTTGGTTTATTGCCGTGTCAGTCTCGCGACATGTTTACTTTTCCAATGCAGATGAAACCGCGGGGATCATCTAGTTTCTAATAATGCACAACGTTTGAGTATGAAGTTTACTTAGCTTCAATTGGTTTAATTATACGGGCTATCCATTCGTACATATTAAAATGAGAGAAGTCATAATATGTATTTAAAAATCATGCTAATGTTTAATGTATTACGTGTTTAAGTATGTGTCAAAAATATCGTATAATATGCATAAGCTTGAATGCGTGGGTTGCGTGGGCGAGTGCACGATTCAAACCACATTCGGTCAACATCTGTAAATATGTACCTATATCATAAAATCATTGTAAATATGACAAAATCTGTAGGTACATATTATACAAAGTCCCCAAAAGCTGTCTGTCTGTATATGATCGATTTTCTCAAAATATTTTGAACGGATTTTTGTACAATTTTTACTAATACTAATGCCATTTTTAAGCAAGTTTTACACAGATTTTCACGCAGGCGATGCCGCGAGTATAACTAGTTTTAGTATTTGAACATAACACTCATACTCAATGTTAGATGACATTGCATTATATAAACAAAAGTCAAAGTCACGGTCATTACTGAAGTGGCAAATGACCATGTATGTTACACGGTAAGTGACCATCAAGGCCAGGCTAACTGAATGTCAATTAAAATAGATAAATAGCGCTTTTCATACGCTTCATGGGTCGTGGGTATTGTTGCACACTCACAACCTTATCATAAAAAAATCTAAATCATAAATTAGGATACTATCGTTATGAATTAACCCTCGATTTGTATTATAGCTGCTCTTACTCTAAGTAAATAGCTATTGTTGCTATTCAGGACTGATTATACATGAAAGAATTTCTATAACTTTATCTAAATTCTTAGTAATGCCCGGTATATCTTAACACAGTGCAATTTTAAGTGCTTATAGACAACCTCCTGCATAATGTATTCCTCATGCTCATTTAAGTTGATAATGCCACATTATACAAGGAGAAAGCATGTTGTTGACTATTCAATCAGTTACACAAGTATACATGACCTTAAGCTATTTATAAAGACTACGTGAAGAATATCTGATAATGTTCGCACATTGCTAAGGACCCGTTTACATAAAAGTATTGCATTTTTTATAGTTAAATTTTAAGATAAGGGCTTCCTGATGGAAAGTAGTCACCGTCTCTCATAGACATTTGCAACACCAATAAAGTCGCCAAAGCATTGCCAATATTGAAGGATTATTCTTTTTGCATTTTTTGAAAAGTTCCATGTCATAGCGCTCCGGTTACGCCTCACGAGAAACTTCATTTCGTCACGTCTGACAGGAAAAATCAGAAAACGTTCGTTCATATCTCAGATAAATAAAATATGTAGATTAATCATCGCCTTGTATTTGAGTGAAGCCACAAAACTACGCTACTTTCATGTATTTACACGCATACACAAAAAACTAGCGTAGTTTTATGCCAGTACCTTTAGTTCATTTACCCTCACATAATCACTTTTATAACCCGACCATTAAAAGTGGCTTCATTTGTTTTTAGGAATGATATATCTACCTACTTTAAAATATTTATCTGAGGTTCACATTAATAAAATTCAAACATCTGATCCATCTTAACATAAAGACAGTTTTTATCGGATGCTACTAATGACAATAATACGTATTATGTTTATTACTTATTTACAACGATTTTATCGGAACTATAACGTATTGATCGGACTCTATGAACTTATGAACGGGTGGTAATAAAACAATTCATAGTATTGACTACTGGTATAATAGTTACATACATACATATGGGTTCAGAGCATTGATAAATGCCCTTTATCTATCATAGTACTACGATTTCTCTGGTCTTTCTAATAAATATGACCGTAAAATCTAATAAACACACATTTAAGCCGTCATTTGACTGAGGAAAGTCCATTATTTATCTGGTTATAGATAGCTATTAATATGAAAACATGCAATTATGAATATAATTATATTTAAAAAAGAAATGTTTAGCTATGAATGTACTCAGAGAAAGCGTTTTATGTTAAGTTTAAGTTTTTAACATATGCTTGTATGAACTTTTAAATAACTTATATGTGATTTTTTATTACCATATAGAAAATAAGACACATTTTCTTTATGGAATCTTCATAGATTTCTTATAAAGAATTTCTCTAAATTGTAATTTTCAAATAATATATGTACCATAATAAAAAATACAGTTTCCATGATAATATTGCTAGAAAATCAAAAATATGTTATTATGATATAGCTCCTTCTAAATCTACTCACACGAAATTGTTGGTAGAATAAGTCCACTGTTTAGTATTCGTCGTCGTATTGCCCTAGTTTCGTGTTGTCGGCGATCGACATCTCTAAAACGGATGTAGCCTCAATTTGTCAACCGAACATCTCTAAAATTATCATTAACCCATTACATTTCGCCTCTCAAATAGGATGAAACGATGGAAGAAGAAGTATAACCATGCAGATCAAATCTTCACGTGGACACAAGACCGAATAAAATTGCCCCTTAGAACGATTCTTTTAATGCTAAAATCTAGTTAGATATAAAACCATTTTAACACATATAACACTTTGGACAGAAAAATGGTGGCCTTTACATCCAAATATTAATCTAAAGTTTAAATTTGTCATGTCACTAAAATAAATTATAAAGTCACTTTTTACACTAACAGCCCCACAGTAGGATTCCTCCTGTGTCATGGGTGCCAAGGACACACAAATACACAAACACCCAGACCCAGAACGGAAATCTAAATTCATCATTATGATATCTGTTTAGCCGGGGAACAAACTCGAGACCCACTGCACGCCAGACCGGTGTAGTAACCGCTTCGCCACGACCCCCGTTGCTTTAAAAAATCGTCACTAACAATCGATAAAAAACGGATTTCAACTCGAACTCAGCAGAGACCGAAATCCATGCCACTGGGCTATCACCGCCACATACTATCAAAGTCCAACGTCCACCGTCTGCTGGAAATTCCCGTGATCTCCCAAAAATAATTAGCACTCAATGCCAAAAGAAATAGAGGCTATATTTGACAAATTGTAGAGTTAAGACATACACGAGACTTCGGGCTAACAGGTTATCGGATAACCATTAACATTTATAGTTACATAATTAATAATTCTTGCGCCGATCATATCTATATGTAATTTAAGGTTATTTTCGTACAATACATAGTAACAAAAATAATCATTAAATCAGGTCAGTAACCAAATCATATACCTACATGTATTTGAAAAAATATAACATAATAAAATAAGCGCAAATTTCGGTGCAAAAATAATTATAAAATTGCCAAAAACAGTATTTGCGTATTATTAAGGATAAAAATAGACGTGAGGATAGTATTCTAAACGGACTGTTACATCGCTTAATTATTTTTATCTTAAGCGTTATAGTATCTTATAATTTTATTTAACATAATTACCTACTACGCATTTATGCATAATTATAATATGCATTACAAAGCATTAGAATACAGTGTTATGAATTTATTTATTTCAAGGAATGCTTCACATCTCATCAACTTCACTATTATTTGGGAATGTCTACAAATCTCAAGGAAGGCATGGATCATTTACCATCAAGTAAATATAAAAGTAAATCAAGTATATCAAGTATATGTACATAGATGTGGTCAGGGAGACAAAATTATCCGTTCCATCTCAGTCCTCAGGGGTAGCAACGCATCTGTGGGCAACCCCAAGTGTGACCGTGATCATATCTGGGGTTGATTACAAATGTCCATGGGCGGCAGTGGCCACTTACCATCAGGTGGACTACGAGCTAGTTTGCTACTCACATGTTATAAAAGTAAACTATATGATCGTTTATTACTTTAACAAAAATAAACTCTACATGCTACGGATAGTAGTGTAATGGTCCGAATTTCTTAAAAATAATCTTAGTCTATTACTACCAATAAGAGTTGTATTAATATTAAATATGCAGAACTAAAATTTTCTCAATCATATCATACAATGGTAGTTGAATATAATTGTGTGACTTTTTTATCTGCTTTTGATAACCACCCAATTTTCGACAAAAATTTTGATATTTTTTTAAATTGTTAATTGACATTGACAAATGATACCTAGAAGCTAAGTACATAATTATTTTCTCTCTATTTATCACTCGATATCACGTATAGATATACCTAACAAGTTTCTAACCAATGAATGAGACTAATATATCGTGATCAATTTATTCATACTTACTCGCGTGTATTTGTTATTCGAGTATAAATAGACTGTTATCGATATTTTATCTTAATGTTAATCTTTCCACGACATAATTAAATAGGCGTGTCACATGCTGTTTATATACAAAAGTCACATGAGAAAATACCTTTAAAACGTGAATAATAGTTCAAACTTCTCATATTTACTGGTACGAATAAAACTACATCTGAGCGAACAAAATTACAGTTTTTGGATCCAAAGGCTTAAGAATCGGGTGTTATTTTTTAATTCTTTAGCATATACCCATATACACACCAAGGATTCCATTTTAGTGTTATATAAAACTATTACAGATATGACAATAGTGATATTCTGTTTAGGTGAATAAGAAATTCTACACATTCATTCATTCATTGTCAACCCATTGTTGTCCCACTGCTGGGCACGGGTCTCCTCTCAACGAGAAGGATTTTAGGCCTTAGTCCACCGCACTGGCCAAGTGCGAATTAGTAGACTTCACACACCTTTGAGAACTTTTAAGAACTCTCAGATGTGCAGGTTTCCTCACGATGTTTTCATTCACCGTAAAGCAAGTGATAATTAATTTCTAATACGCACATAAATCACAAGCTCGGACCCCTCGATTGAAAAGGCCAAGTTTCAACCATTAGGCTATCACTGCTCTCAATCAATGTTACATGTGACTTAAAACATTTATTTTTAACATCAACAGAGGAAACATAAAAAATTAAAACTTTATATTTTCCTCTATCTTACGATTTTCCTTTCAATAATTTTCAAACCCCGAAATAGTTGAGGAAAAACACGTTCTCCAAATCGAAACGAATTGCGCGAAAAAGATCGCGGATTCACAGAATAAAAGTGATATAAAGCAAATAATATGGTACATATATTTCGGAAAAACCCACCAAAACATCTACATGATTCATTATAGACATAGCAATCGAAACCGACTAACGTCAAGTAGTACTTGTTTTACAAATATTTTTAATGCATTCACTATCCAGTTGAGTAAATATTGTGTGAAGTATTTAAATATATGCCTAGATGTGGCGTATGTAATATTAATCTGCTTCAATCCGGATAAAGGATATTAAAATAGTAAAAAAGATTATAAATGAATAACCTATACTTCTCTCTCTACTACTCTATTATCAGGATTGATAGTAAAAAGAAGTTGTTGTTACGCGGTACCTAAGTTGTTACGAAGGTGGTTTTGTCAGAATCGGAGCTAGATTCGGCAATTGATAAATTTGGTTTGTCGAAGTTGGCATCTGAACTGACATCGGCGAAGTACAAATATAAATGAACCTCTCTAATATATGTTTGAAAAATATGACACCTACCTAGGTGTTAACGTTTTTGTCGGAGTTGAATCTCCGGTAACAAGTAATCCAATAGCGCTTTCGGTACTCAAATGTATTTATATTCAGATCTCTTAGATCTCACGGCTACCTTAAGGTAGGTGGCCACTGCCGCTCATAGACATCTGTTAACCACATATAAAAATCTTGGCCAAAGATGCGTTTTACCTCTGAGGACTTCGTTAGAATGCCTCGCATAAGTCTTTCTTACCATAATTATCGTTGAGACCAGAACATAACAGCGCTTAACACTGCGCTATTAGGAGATAGGTGTGGCAATGCTTTCGGGGTCGAACTACAAAAGGTTCTACCACCTTCATAATTATAACCACCGCAACATATAATTAATTTATCGCACAAATTACGCTACTTTTACTATGCAATTACAGCATAATTTGAGACCTTGTCGCTAATGTAACACTTATTACTTACAGCGAGTGGGAATTTAATTACAATCTAATTTTAACAAAGTTCTTTGTTCAAGACATGACTGTCTTTTTATATCCATTGCCATTTAAGTGAATAATACGGGTAATATTATTAAAACAATCAACAAGCAACAAAAACATATTAACATGACCATAAACATCAAAGCAGTTCAGTAAAAAGTCCGCATTCCGACGGTATTTATTCAAGACATCTCAGAAGCAATGAATGATCGAACATAATTTCTCGAGTTACTGCCTTTGCCTTACAGAATACTGAGAAATGCGCGTAAAATAAATCGCGCGTAAGGTAAAAAGGTGCCAAGTGCGAGCGTGAAATTGTCGAGAATTCCGTAGTAAGCATGTAGAGTGACTGCAAACGAAGAATTAACTATCTTCGCACATTGTAATTGAAATGAAAAAAAATGTACGGAAAGTTAAAATTAAAAGTAAGCATATGATGTCAAGTTAGCGGAGCCTTTAGAGGTTCGAGTTTGGCACCATTGTCACATCTATTTTTGACTTAAATTTAAGAACAAAATTGAGTGCTGCAGGTTTAGTGTAAGTATGCTAGAGACAATTACGTTCCTACTTAATTCTCAAAGATACTAACGCATCTCTTAGCAACATTACGTAAGCGTGATTCCAATCCTACAGATGTCCAAAAACAGTAGATTGCACGCCCGTCGTATACATACATTTTATATACATAAAAAATAACAAAAAAAAATAATTGTATATATTTTTTAATTATTCCTACACAAGTTTAAAGACTGTCGTACTAATTGCAACTATACGTTTATTTCCATAACATATTTACTATCGCACTAATTAAAAGCATTGGATACAATGACGTACTTAGCATATTAGCATATACATAAGTGGCATGTTAGCATATTTGGTAAACTCGATCACGATATGACCACCGCCTGGTTTTAACTCAATCAAGTAATTCTGAGCTTTTATTTAACTAGTCTTCCGTACAGACATCGCTCACGTTTCTAAATTGTTGAAGATAGAGTCCTGCGTAGTTCGACTTCAGAAGCGCCACCGCCACACCCATTATTGTTTTACAACGGCACTATTGAGCACTGATATGTTTAAAGGGCATATAGAAATAAACATGGGGTAAGAGAGACATATGACGTAATATGAAGGGCTAAAACTTAGCCCTCAAGGATAACAACGCATTTGTGGCCTTCCTCAGGTAGGGATCTTTCTTATTGGGGTTGGTCACATATTTCTATGAGCAGCAATGGCCACTTACCATCAGATAGACAGCATGCTCATTTGCAACAACACTACATAAATAAATAAATACATAGTATAAAACGAAGTCGCTTTCCGCTGTCTGTCCCTATGTATGCTTAGATCTTTAACAACGCAACGGATTTAGGATAGAGTGATTCAAGAGGAAGGTTTATACGTAATTTAACGCATGCGGAGCCGCCAGCAAAAGCTAGTATATAATAAAGGCGAATTTAATTTACTCTGTGTCTGGGTGTCTCAATGGGTCCATTAAACATAATCCGACAAATAAAAATCACATGAGGACTACTGGTGAATGTTTATATTTTTGTAAATAAAAAACGTATAAAAACCTACCTGAGTAAAGGTTTCCCGTTAGCTCGCCCTTCTAATAACACAGCAGCACTTAATATTGCTGTTATTTAGCAACAATAGGTGTGACAGTGGTGCCGCTAGAGTCAAACAAAAAATCTACCACCTTCAAAGCATAACAGTTCAAGATATAGTATCATATAACTTGAGTACATAGTAACGTATATAGAATGCATGAACAGACAGGCATGCAATCGCAACGTCAATCCATGTCTTAGTTACTTAGATCCCGTGGGAGCAAACGGCTTTGTCGAATAGACGAACATTCTCGAATCGGCAATTAATTTAGACAAATATAACATTCACTTCACTTTATCGATTGCCAACGCTTTGGCAAATGGCAATGCACGTTTGAATTTAAGTATATGAATTGAAACTAAATTACGCACACATGGTAATAAGTGGCTTACGTATGTGTGACGTAAGCTGTGAAAATTACATTCTAATTGGCCTCATTAGTTGATATAATTGTGTGGAATGTATAATGTATAATTAGGCTGTTAATTTTCTCATATACATAATAAACATGTTAGTGAATGATTGATATGTACGCATAAATGAATTAATCTGTGTATTTGTGTGTAATTGAATGAAAGAAAGATATATTGGATGATGAGTTTTTTTTTGTAAAATTGGTGTAGCAAGTCCATTTATTAGGATAGTTAGCTACAATTGACATCCTGGTTTCAAGGTGGTAGAATTCTATGTAGTTCGACTCCGGCGGCACCACCGTCGCACCTAATTCTGCCTTATAACAGTAGCGCTCATCGCTGCTGTGTTCTGGTTAGGAAGATACTCATCCGAGTCGTTCCAGCTCAGTATTCAGGGGTAGCAACGCATCTGTGGTCAACCTCAGATACGACCTTGATCTTATCTGGGGTTGATTACAGATGTCCATGGGCGGCAGTTGCCACTTACCATCAGATGGACTGCATGTTCGTTTGATACTTCGATCATATAAAAATTTCCTGTAATTCACCTCAGATAAAATTTGAGTCCTGAACGCGATGAGTCACACAAGCGTTGTAGATGAGTAATTTTGAATGTCTCAGACAAGTAGGTATGGCTCGCTTACTACAGCCTTCAAACCAGATTACAATAATGCTTAACACTGCCATTATTAGACAGAAATAGAAGTGGCGTTAGTGTCTTAGGAGTCAGATATACGATATACAATTATTAGATAGAAATGGAACAGCGCAAGTTTCTGTAGAATGTCCACTTACTTTTAGTTTTTTATTTCAAAAAAATTAAATAAAAAAAAAAAATAAATAAATAAAAAACAAAATAAAAAAGATTAGTC
>DWPV01002301.1:0-17582 GCA_018251915.1 Urbanus proteus proteus
ACTATACATACTGCCCGGTCAATATGATTAATTCTATAGTTGTTATCACATTGACCTCTCATATTGGGCATTATTCATACTGCCCGGGCATTATGTATAATGACCAATTACTCACTTGGTCCATAACATCTATATCAGTAGGTAAAGCTGCGTTTCGACTTTCCGAGCGACGAGAATCGTTTTTCGAGCCATGTTTGGTCATTTGATGCGTTATCATATAAAAGGGTCACTATCCTATCAGTACTTAAAGATTTTTTTCAACAAAAACCTATTTATAACATTCGCTGTAGGTAGGAAGGTAGGTATAAGAAATACATACATACATGGTAATGTGACGAATTAACACGTAAAATTGATGACATAATAAACAATACTCATGCCATAAGTAGACATGGTATTACCTCATATCTTTATATTTTATGTCAGTTCCAAAGAATGTTAAGATATGAGGTAATATTAGATGTTTACTATGCAATTCTTGACGATAAAAGAAATCAGGTCAACAGGTTCAAAAAGCGTAAAATAAAATATGTAATTATGTTGTTTCAATCAGCCAGTTTCACCACTTTATAATTTTCTTTTGTTTTCTAAATTATTATTATGTCACATCCATCCATCCATCAGCATTTTGCGGTCCACAGCTGAAAATAGGCAACGCCTGGGGGTGGGTGGCCGTGGGCGACCCGGGCGGTTACCCGACCTAGAGTAGGTCTAAAGGCTCCACGGGCCCCAACGCATGCCTAAAAAAACGTGGGTTGTACAAGCATAGGGAGTATAAATAACATGAACCGATAATATATCTATATGGTGCATGTATGACTATAAATGTGCACCATATTAATGTAGGTACCTAAGTAACATAAGAAACAATATACTGGAGAACCTACTTAGGTACATAATGTTTTGAATTATTCATATTGCAATTGTTGTGCCTGCAATATTTATTTATATTTTATAATTACCTACTATTGTGGACACCATAAATATCATAATCATTTTACATATCTATCGACTGGACTATACTCCTGACTCGATAGACTTCTTAAATGACCAAATTGGCTTATTTTACATCATTTCAATGTCCCGTGATATTGTTTATGGGCGAGTTATGTTACCACTTACCATCGCCAACCCTTTCTCGATAGCAGCGTCTATGACAGTTCTACGTACTTTGGATACACCGTTTTTAGCAGTATTTCGTAAGAAAAGCGGGAACACTGAATTCCGATCGCACGCGACAGGTGGGTTGTTCATGAGAACCCAGATGACTTCACTTCAATCGCGGACTGTAAATCCACGTAGTTTAGGTTAATTTTAATGTAGTTTTAGTTTAAGTGATTGAATTAAGGACTCCACTTCCATCGCAGACTGTGATTTCACGTTTTTAATAATTAACAGTGCAAGTGTATTTTACAAAATTTAATCATGTATAATTATTAATAATTATTAAAATTGTGTTATTGTGTAAAATGTATAAGTACATAATTATTAAAAAGTGAGAATACTTTAGTTAAATAAATCCTTCGACGCCTATCTCTCATAAGAGGCGTAATTAATGCAAGTACACACAGTGACTAATCAATGATCCCTATTACGTATCGATTAAAGAAAACAAACAAGGCCAAATTAATCTCTGCCTTTACAATCGGTCATGTCTCGTAAGTCTCGTGACACGCATATTCTGTAACAATGCGTATGTAAACCATGAATGGGGGTAAAACAATGAATGAATAAATAAATATAGCTTTGCACGGTAATGCGGAAGGGAAAGGAGGGGAAACCCGGCGGGGCGGCAAGTATTTAGCATTTCGGGAGAGAAAAAAATGTTAAATATTACAGTTGTTTCGTTACATTATTTTTTCTAAATATATTTTTTTCGACGACCTATTTTCTGGGCGGCATTTTCACTATACGCTAAAGACTGCAAAGGGCGGTAAATTTTCATATACATTGACCTAATTTTTGCTGACCGGTTCTTATAGGGCGACAAATTAAACTGCTGTCACCCTAAAACCACGCTCAACCACTAATACGATACCTATTACGACTACCTTTATAGTATAAAAGGTGCTATGGACAGTATGGATGCACGAGGACGAATAAACACCTAACAAGTACCTACTTATATAAATCCAAATGTACATCTTATGACCGATTGACTACAATATAATAAATTCAATGCAACATTAATTTATTAAGAACGTCATCTCTTTGTCCACCTCTCGTTACATATTTAGAGAGAGCAGTGTTTTTCAAACTGTTAGTGGCAACTCCCCGGAAAGTCTCAAAGGACCAAAGGGTTTATTTCAGTAATAAAGAAAACAATATTTTCTGATAGGTTCTAAGCTGATCTTGGTATCCATGTAACAGGTTAAAATCCTAGCGTGGAACTCCGACTGTAAAAGCGTTAGTGTTATTTGCCTTAAAAATAAATATATTAGCTTCTAAATAGATTAGATTCTAAAAATATCTACTCCGTAAATAAAATATACAAATCATCACACAATTACATTTTATTTCACAATTATTTATGTATTTGAAGCCTGTCCGGTGCCCCTGCACTTATTGGCAGCACTTGTTTCAAATACATCTCCTTCGATTTGATTTCGTTACGGTCGTTCTAAAATAGCCACCAATAACTATCTATTGGCTACATTGATGCTAATAATTTGCAATTGCAAGATCATGACCTTATTGTATATGTTACAACAGGTCAGTTTGAAATATTTAACCAAAAATTAAGGTGATAATTTTTATTTTTATAAATATGCCTCTCAAAAGCTGATGATATGACACTGAGGGTAAAGGATTACTGATACTGGATTCGACACCAGACAATTATATTCCTTATGATTTTTCTTAACAATATAATATCTGCCTAAAATTAGATCACTTGCGTTGCCCCTCTAATGTAGAATTAAATTAACGCAAGACAAATCTTGTATTATTCATATAGTTATTACGTATTCATATATTTCATTAAAACTGATAATTACCTAATTATAACACAATATAGGTACTTAATGTAAAATTTTACAGTTTCAGGTATTTACATGAAAGATGGCTGCCGAATCCATATTTTGAGTTCGACGTAAACAAATCAAAATGGCGCGCTTTACGATTTTCGCATTATGCCTCCTCGCGTCCCGCCTATGCTTCGGTTTCAACGGAGACAGCTTTGAGCTGGAGTGTCCAGACGAGTGCGACTGCCACTACTTCAGAATCAACTGGGTCACGGATTGTTCTGAGAGCAACTTGACTGAAATACCTTATGACGAATTGAGCCTGAGCGTGTACATTCTTGATCTAAATGGCAACAATATAACAACCATAAGTACCTTCCCAAACGATATCAAGATGCGAAGACTCCAGATCGCGAACAATAAACTGAGAAGAGTGGAGAAAGACGCGTTCAAGGGCTTAGAATACTTGATTGATGTGGATCTATCAGGAAACAACATCAGCTACGTTGATCCGGAAGCTTTTTTGTAAGTAAATATAAGTTAAAGGGATCCTTCTTGTCCTGTACTGCGTGATAAGCAAATTCAAATTCAATTAATCATATTAATTACTAACCGAACCTCGCGGTTTCCCCCGCGTTTAAAAAGTAAAATCGAATACATATGTAAACATAAGAAACACCCCGCACTCCCGCGACGGTGTACGCATATGCGTGGCGCGCGCACTTATGCTCTTTCCAAAATTAAAGTAGCCTATGTTACGCCTTCAGCTATGTTCCAGTGAAAGTCCCGTCAAAATCGGTCCAGCCGTTTAGAAGATTGCCTCAGCCAAACAGACAGACAGACAAAAAATGTGATAGGTATCGTGAATACTTTCATATGCATTGAGTAAAAGTTGTTATTTTGAAAGCACAAACAGGCACTTCAATTTTATTTATTTGTATAGAATGTATAGATACTTTTCAAATCAGTAACCCACCTATTATCATTTATTTACTCATTGTAATACGGCGAACAGTAAGTACCTAGTCCTGCTATCTGGAATCTATATAGCTGAAATAGTTTCTTTGCCATGACATCGCTAATTGGATTAACCACTGTTCGTAATCTCATTGGATTCACAGTAAGTTGTAAGTAACTAGAACTAACTAGCTAACAGGTGTTCATGGACTAGTAAACATTAAACTTACATAACACATTTCAGTGTTAGATACCCGTAGAAGTCGTAGAGGTTAAATTATATTCTAGGACATATATATCACTACGAAATTAATGACCTACTTGAATATAATTGTAGGTACACACTGATTTTGAAAATCTATTTAATTAAATAGTTTTCTGATTGCTTGCTCAGATAGGTATAAATAGATATTTCCCACGATATATATTAGGTGTGACGCAAAAAGTCACACACTGAGTATGTAAAACGTTTTGATGACAAAATTGCTTTTGAAGTAGTTGCGATGTGGCCACCTGACACGACAATTGAGACTCGTGACACGATGAAGCCAATATTAGATAATGGTGCAAAGAATGCAGATTGAATTAGGCGTACCACTTGTTCACGCTCTGGTGATTTTGCAAACAAAATAAACTTAACGCGCTTAATCCGACCTGAATTTGACGATGCGTAACGTTAAGTCGTCTATGTCAAACTCTTTAAGGGCTTCATTTACCTTAATACTTAAATGTTTCATCCATCAGCCCTTTGACTTTGACTTTTTATCAACAACCACCGCGCTAGGTCAATACTCACTATAGTCATAAACAGGTGTTGACATACCTGTTACACAGGAAGCTGCTGCCCATCTCCTGGGTTTTGTCCCTTAATCTCTACCTTCAACATCCACGTAAAGCATAGGAGTAGTACTATTCAAAACCGGCAACACAGCACACTTGAATGTTAAGAATATAATAAAATATGTATAACTTCTACGCTTTTGTTTCAGGGACTCGCGTGGTCTGCTAAATGTTGAGCTTCAAGACAACCCATTAGATGTAGTTGAAGGGCCGTTTTTAATTTCCAGCACATTGCAGTATCTGGATATAAGCTCGTGCAATTTAACAATGATAAATTCCCAATTTTTTGAAAACATTACCTCGTTGACAACAGTAGATCTATCAAATAATCCTCTTAAAGCTATAGAAGAAGGAGTATTTGACTCTTTGACTGTTCTGGAAACACTCAAATTAAATGATTGCAAGCTTACCGATATATCAGATAATCTTTTCACTTCTTTAGTCAACCTAAAAAACTTGGAACTTGCGACGAACTTTTTGAGTACCACCAATTGGCCGGAAGTGTTAGGAAATCTCAATAGGTTGGAGTATCTGAACTTGAGGAAATCAGGTCTTACTTCACTGTCCGAAGACACATTTTCAAATTGTACCAATCTTGTTACGCTTGTCTTAGCCGATAACGAACTACGTGATTTGGACGTCGGAATAACTTTAGGCAGCAGTGTCAATCATTTAGAATTATTGGACTTATCCAACTGCAAAATACAAGGACCTATTTCTGGGGAGGCCTTTGCTAATGCAACTAGATTAAAGGTTCTACATCTTTCTGGGAACCCCTTATTTGCTCCAGACCTACAAGAAGCTTTAGCGCCACTACCGAAACTCGAAAGATTATTTTTGAGCAACTGTGGTTTGAGTAATCTCCCAGAAAACTTTAACGTCTTTGAAAATCTCGTAGAGTTGGATATATCGCATAATCCATTGGTAAATGTCTTTGTCCGGCTTCTCGCCCCACTTGACAATCTAGAATATCTTAACATGGGGTATAGTAATCTATCTTACATCGGACCAGACACATTTGCACATATGACATCAATGAAACGATTAATACTCTCCGGCAATGACCTTTTGTCACTCGAGGCTGGTCTTTTTGGAAATCTCACACAACTTACTACGTTAGAATTAGAGTTCTGCGGATTAAAACGGCCTCTTAACGCCAACGCATTCTTCAAAAACCTCACATACATGGATTTGAGAGAAATCAGATTAGGTGGTAATCCTCTTGTGATTCCATCTTCAGGGCCACTATTCCCTAAGCAACTTTCACAAGTTACGTTACTCGATCTGAGTAACTGTAATATTACTACCCTAAACCCAGATGCATTTAAGAATACGGAGAATTTAACAGATTTGAACCTCGCCGGTAATCAAATTAGATCGGATGAAGGCAGTCTCGCTTTCCTGGAAGGGTTACACCAATTGGAAAAAATAAACCTAAGTAATAATAATTTAACTACAATTGATCCTCAGTTGTTTGTTAACAATCCTAAACTTCATTCTCTGAATTTAATTGGAAATCCATTTGTATGCGACTGTAAGATTGCGGAAATGTGGGATTGGGCAAATATGATTAAAGGCGACTTGGACGTCCTTATTGGCGCTAAGAGCGCTGAAAAGGACATTGTCGTAAAAGGTAACAAGAAGAAAAAGAATCTTTATTGTCGATACAAGGAGTCGCAGCTACGTAATATTACTATAACTCCAAATAAGACTGTTCCGGGAAGGAGACCCTTCGTGAAACCTAGAGAACTCACTTTTGCTAATAGAACTTGGGCAAAATACGTTAGAGAATCGGGCTGCGAGCCAGTTGTGAAGATTCTAAGGCCTGTTGCGTTAGTAGCGGACATATATGAATCTACTAAGAATAGTAAAATATCAACAACAGCATTAGTTTTGGCGGTGGTTGCCTTAGCGCTGGGAATAGCCACCGTTGTGATGACCATAAGGCTTTTAAGAAGGAAACAAACTCCAAATATCGATACTGAAAATAATCGAAAACAAAGATAACCAAAACGTAATTTTAGGCGTTATTACAGCCTCATTAAGATAAAATAAAATATTTTTGTATCAATACAGTAAGCATATTTTTATAATTCTAAGGAATCTAATTTATGCAAAATTCTCTCTTCTTACAAATTGACTGAGAGCACTTGGAGAAATGGTCGTCTGTATAACATAATATAGTATTTTATAATAAGCTGCTAGTCAAATTTATTTAGAGATTATTTTAAATAAATTAATACGATTCTTATATTTTTATAATTCCTAACAACATAACTGTAATAGTGTAAGTTGTTTGTGTCAGTATTGATAAAGTATAACAATAAACAACCGCCCTAATTTCTGTGTTTGATTACTATTAAGTATATTTGTCAGAGCGCAAACTATAATCACAAAATCTGAATAAAAACAATCACTGTCGAGTATCTTATTGCATTAATGATTAGTATTTTACCATTTTCTTCAAGAGATTTCCACATAAAATTCGTAAAGTAAATAGTTTACGGAAATCAATGTCTCAATATTACTGAAATTATTTCAAAACACAGTGCCAAGTTTTTGTTTCATCGTAAATAATTTCGCGTAACTAACTAAAATTACCAGCAAAGAATTTTGATAACGATAATTTTCCCTACAAAACATTTTATACTTCGTAATAATTTAATAGTCATTTCTTATTGAACTTATAAAAAGTCTATTTGTTATAGGTAACTTTAACCAGATTACTACTTTGACCTTTAGAAAAACAAGAGTTTCAAATATTTCTTCAGAATTGGTTCACTAGCGTACAGTTAGCCCACAAGCACTACGCTTGCAGAGGCGTGCTAAATTGATGTCAATACTTTTTGCTTCTCTACCACGGTGGGTGACTTCGAAGAGCGACTTAGTTTGTTTTATTTCTCGATCTAATAATCAAAATTGGTGCAAGAAACACCTTTCATCACGTAATATATCGACAGTGAAAGTTTTGTTACGCAAGTTTCAAAGGAAGTAAGTGGAACATTTTCTTTGGATTAAGATTAGACACCGTGAGAAAAAATTAATTAAATTAAAAAAGAATTTATTAAGGAACTATTATAACTTATTATCGAACATAATAAATAACACTATCAACTAGCTGCCTTGCGACCGTTTGTGCTTATTTGCTTTAGGTACCAATTTTCTTTGTATATTTTTTTCCTCATTCCAGGCTTTTCATTTTTCGGACTGTGATTACTCGCCATCGCAGCTAGTTCACTATCAAGGAGACGAGGCAGCCCGGATGGGTCGAATCCATATTGAAATTGTGGTTCCACAAATTGTGTATACGTTTTAAATCTTTGATGTGGTCGTGTAGCGTGCGCGGAATTATCTTTTGGCGCTTCCTTTGAGTAATCATATTCGTATACTTTGGAAGGAGCCGCTTGATATTTTGCAAAATATTGTTTTGGTTTCTGCGCAGGGCTAATGTATTCGTAAGCCGGAGCCGCTATGTACTTAGCACTTTCCTTCTCATCGCCTTCTCGTTCATTTTTCAAGTATTCTGGTTTTTGTTTCATATATGATTTATAATAATTCTCCTTTTCCCTAAATCTACCTTCAATACTTTTAGGTTTAGCAATAGCATAGTCTAAGTAGTAATTTTCTTTGGTTTTATCTCTTGCGTCTTTGTAGTTCGAACGAGTCGATTTAGGGTAATCATCGCCTTCCGACTGATATTGTTGGAAAGGAGTATGTTCGACATCAAAATCAGAATGATATTGGGACTTTCCATAAGTATCGGGATTATATATTTCTTTTTCCGTATCACGAGAATTAGATTCATAAGCAGGAAAACCGTATGCTGCATTCTTATAACCTTTCTCAAAATGCTCTTCGCTTTTGTCGTCATTTTCAGGGACTTCTTCCTTAAGTTCTTGATTATTTTGATTGCCTTGCTCGGGTATTTCTTCTTTGATTATAATACGTTTAGATTTTTCATGAACGTGTTCCTCTGATGGCCTATAAGGTCTCTCATCAGACTGCGGCTGATTATATGGTGAATCTTGTGGAGAGTCTTCTTCAGAGTCATCTGATGAGTCTTGAGGTCGGTCTTGGGGTTCCCGGGAGTTATGATTCACTGGCACATGGCCATGTTGGATATGTTGATTCGGATCTACTTTTATAGTAGCGTATTCCTTAGGCGTCGGAAGAATTCGAATATCCTCTTCATATTCCGTTATAACTGGCTCTATATCAGCAATTGGGTTTTCAGCAGGAGCATTTTTAACCTGACTAGATTCTTGTGGGGAATTATGATGTTCATTAAGGTCAACAATTTCATCATTACCTTGAAATTCTTCTTCCCTATGTTCCAGCTTTTCATGGTGATGAGGTGTTTCCTTTTCTGGACCTTTTTCGTGATTTTGTTTTATTTGATGCGATCGTACTTCTTCTTCATCAGCATACTCAGAAGAGTCCTCGCGTTCTTTTTGTTTTGGAGAATGATTTTCGACATTTTTATGTTCAACGATTTCTTCAGGCTTGAATTTGTATATAAGATGTTCCGGATTTTGATCATTGCCGTCGTAGTTAACGTTTTGTACTTTTAGCGGCTGTTTACTTGTACGCACATAGTTGTAAACTACAGGTTTTTTTTCAGTCTTTTCATTGTAACTGTAATGAACTGGTTCTGTGTCTGTTTCTTTATTGTAGCTTAGAACCTTTTCTTGGTAAGTTTCCTTATAGTTAGGAGACTTAGTTTCATATATTATTTCAGGTTCATCACTAGGGACATCTCTGGGTGGATCATTTTCGTCTGTTGTTTCTTCTTTTTCTTTTCTAGGCCTAGGATGTCTTTCATTTTGAACGTAAATTTGGGGTTTACCTTTAATAACACCACTGTCATATGACTTAGTATTTTGTATCATAAATTGCTTCATTTCTTTTTTGATCTCCTTGACGCTAAGTTCTGGTAACTTCTGATATGTAACTGAATGAATTCTTGGCAAGAAATGTTGCACTTGAGGAACCAATGGATTGTCAAACGTTAGTGGTTCTAGAAGAGTTAGGTCTAACAAGGGCACAGGGGGTTTTGTTACTAGATTTATCACTGCTTTTTTCCCTTTGTTTACAGATGCTGAAGCAGCAATAGCTTTCAATTGTGCATTACCATTTTGAGTTGCTTTAGGAGCTTGTCCATTCGCGTCTTGATTTGGAATTTCCTCCACACGTTGCGCTTTTTCCACATTTTTCTGGTTCTGTTGTTGTTCAATTTCACGATTATTTGCATTATTCGCTTTCTTGCTTGTAGACCATTGATACTGTTGAGATGGTGCGAGAGTCCGAAATGAACCGGAATAAGAGTAAGGTTGATTAATTGCATAGCGGTTTGATGTAGATGGAGAGGCTTGTAAAGCCTGCACTTTAAACTGAGGAGGTCCAAAGAAATGTGGAGTTACTTGTCTGTACTGAAAACTGGGCGCAGCCGATACTAGTGGCTGTGCGAGATGAGCTGGTAACTCCTGCAACTGTACATACTGCTGGGGAAAGGCTGTTCTGTATGCCGATGTCTGAGGCGATCCGATAAATTTGTTTCCATATGAATCTTTTAAAAATCCATGTGTATTTTCCACAATCGTACTTGCTTGTTTAATTGGACCTATATGAGTGATCCTTGGCGATGATGCAAATGACGGTATTTGGAAGGAATAAGCTGCATACGGTGATGTGCTAGCATATACTCCATCAGGAATGTTTCGATATAACTGTGGAACGGATGCTTCACCCACGCTATCTTCTAACTTGATTGTAGGTATCTTAGCATTCGCCGGCAGTTTGCTTAACGCGAGGAAGCAAACGACCGCCAGCAATACCTGGAAAATAAAATTCAATAATTTTAATAATAGCAAAGGTAATAGATCTAAACGGTTTACAGTACAGCAGATCTAGATAATAAAGACTAAAAATAATCCAATTATTCTTCTTCTTGATAAGTGGTTTAATAAACCAAAATACACAGCATTTGGCATAAGCTTAGCTTACTTAAGGAACATTGTTATTCATAAATCGATCTATTGAATGTAGGTAACTCCTCCGAATCCTGCCAGGTTTCACTTCACTCCACTCTGATATTTCAAAAACAAACGTTAAACTAATATTTAATTTCTAATTTTAAAAATGCTTATAATTACCTTGCTCCCCATTTTGGGCGAAGTTGCGTCTGAGGCGGCGGGAGCGGCACTGCGCTTGCGCATTTATTCCGCACACTTATATTGAATCGCGTCCAAGCGGACGGTCAGCGCCTTTCCGAAACCATTGCAGCCCGTTATATCATCGATAACGACCGACTAACATACAAAATACACAATGAAAACTAATCGAACCAAACTTGAGTACCACACAAATGTTAACAATTTTCAACAAAATCGAATCTATTGTTACAAATTACGCGTTTTGCACACTCAATAGATGGAGTGTAAATAAAGGAACTAAGCAAGTATCCGTTCATAATAGCTGTTATAAAAGATTCACAATAATTGTTTTGCATATATAACAGTGAAATTGTATTGCTTTTTTCTTAGTGATTACTCAATTGACCGGTAGTAGTACATAATTAAAAAAGTAAACGCACGTACACAATTTAATTCACTTTCATCATGAAACTAAAACTGAATTAAAGCACACGTTTGCCATAAAGAGAAAATAATTTATACCCAGTAGTTATAGTAATATTCATGATGTAATTAATTGGTATAAAACGTAGCATGCACATACTTGTGGACATATTGTGTGTAGTTTTATTATAACCCTTTTTATAAATTGTTGAATATAATATATTATGTACTTTTAAAACAAGAAATATGAATTTTTCATTTCACTCAATAATTTTTCTTTTGTAAAAACCTACCCACTACAACATAAACGATTTAGTAAATTTATTATGTTTTAGTTAAAGCACTCAAAGGTAATTAGTTACACTTCTGCCATGATGTTGCAAGTAACCCCATGGATTTTAAATGAAAAAGTTGTATAATCAGCGTTTCACTGATTTTCTTGACAAAAAAATTGCTGCAATGCTGCGCCATCGTAGGTAGTTGGTAGACAAACACCACAAGATTGATTGCAAAGTTTACATCGGATTATAGATACCTTTCCCTAAAGTTGCAGGTTCAAAGATTAACAAGTAAAGTCAAATGAAATTAAAGAGACGACGTAGTTTTTAAAAACACAACTAATGTGTATTTTATGAACGGCGCCAAACGACTGTTGAATACCAATAATAAATCTAATTAACTCTAGTTTCAAGGGTGTGGTAAGGCAGACATACAACATACCAATTTGCGGATGTCCTTGAGCAGCAGGATTTACGGTTCATTTTTTGTGACGTCCACAAAAAATGAACCGTAAATCCTGCTCCTTGACCACTCGTGACCCAGGACATACCCGACTGAACACTTTCTTCATCGTAGGTTTTTTTTTTGTAGAATGGTATCTACTTACCTGCTTTTTTAATAACGTAGAAGTAGCAAACGAGCATGCAGTCTATCTGATGGTAGGTAAATAGCCACTGTCGTCCATGGAAGCTTGCAATCAACCCCAGAAAATATAATTTTTCCAGAGGTCAACTGTAACTACCTGTGTCGAAAATTGGAACGCCTCTCATAGGTAGGTATGTCTCTCTTACCATAATCTTCAAACCAGCACCGCGTTTACACAGAAGGTAAGCAAACTATTTTTGGGTAGCGGTCACGTCTCCGGAGTCGAGAAGGTTATGACACTTTTAAATAAAAATTAAAAACATGTTCAAAAACATCAGTTCATCAGGCTACTTAGCTACGCCAGACAGATTATTATAATAAATAAGTTACTAGTTACCTAAGTATTGCCTCCACAGTTAATCATGGAGATAATGTTGATATAAAATGTCCTTTAAACCTGACTGCAAGGTCGATCAGTTCCATCTGATATCGGGACGTAGATATGACTTTTCTATTAGCTTTCCCAGTCGGTCATGGTCACCGCGCACGGGACGTCTACGGTCAACGGCAGTGAAAGTGATTGGTGGTTCTTCTTATTTGGATCACTTTAAGGCTAGGCCAGAGGTGGCAAAACAAGACTAAAGGAAATTAAGTGACCACAAGGAGTATTAACAGCTCATCTTGACCGTTGTAATAAGATTTCCCTGCGTCTTCGTCTACAGAGATTTTAAAAGATTAAGTATTTAGCTAATTATAAGAATAAAATGTATATTGTTACGTATCCATCCAGCTATTTTATATATCCAAAGAAAATAATAAGCAAATCCGTAGGCAGAGGCACATATCAAACCTGGTTAACTCCACTTAAGTCGAGCGAACATATTTCCATCTCGCCCCAGAGTGGAATTAACCAAGTTTAATATGAGCCTTCAGAAGTCTGGTCCCGACATTATATTACCATAAACTATTTCCATTAAAACTAAATCAAATACAGTTTGTAATATTTATGCATGCAAAGAGAATGATAACCAGCACGGACGGAAATTAAAATAAATAAAAAATAAAATAAATACAGAAGGAAATGAAACCAATATTTATTATTAGCATTATATTTATTCAATAGTACCTATATCATCGCCTTCCTATATTAAACAACTGCAAGTAAAAAACAAACTGATAATTATTAGGAAATAAGTGTACTAAACTAAATATTATTAATTAGTTCTTATTCACAGACACACAAAATTAATATTAGTAGCACTTGTGGATACTATGGTAAACTTTTATTTTTACTAGGAATATCTTTATGTTTATATTTTAAGACTGCTTTTACTAATATCACCACATTATCTTAAATGGCTTTTTTCTGTTATGATTACAAATTATCTTTAACATTTTTTGCCTTTGTTATTTTATTGTAAAATGAATTAATTGTAGCATGCCAACATTTAAATATTCGATTAGTAATTTTAAAGATAAAAACCAATAAGATGACGCAAGAGATATTAGGCAACATTTATTTAAGAATACAGCGGTAATAAAATGCGGTTCATTGCTTACAGAAACATAAAGGAAGTAAATTACATTTCGCAGAACATCAGAACACGTTAGACACGACTTGACTTTAGACCATTTTTCTACCACGAGGAATTTGCCTGTTTACGGTTTTGGTCCGCATGCGTACTACCATGTCCGCTACCGCTTCATGGATACTGTTCTTATCGAGAATGGCATGGCACACACGAATCTCAGAGATTGCGATGTTTTAATTCACACATACGGTTGAAACTAGTGACGCGCGCGTTAGCCCGCTTGACAAGAAAAAAAAAATGCATTTTTTATTCACTGAAAATGTCAATTCTTTATTATTATTTAACAATAAGAACCGAGCTCACGCGCTCCGTCGCACAGCTCGGTAGTGTCATATGGTCTTATGAAGTCTTTATTTCAGACCGAGGACTGGGAGGACATAAATACCCTGAAGAACAAACTGCGACGACTCTAGACGTTAGCGTTAGGTTATGTAACATACCCATAATGGCATAAGACATTTTGAACAACAATCCACATAGAACAACCACAAACTTACTTCATAAAAAAACATTTGCATTTTATTATGATCAGTAATAAACTACAAACAAATATGGTGATGATTCGTATAAAGTTAATGGTTAATGAAAACTCTCACAAAAATCATCCAAAACATAGGCACATACCAAAACAAACAAAAAGTATCCTATCTTATAAATTAATATTATGTACAAGAAAAAACTATAAATTTAAATTTAAACTACCTATAAATCGTCACATCCGAAGACAAAAATCGACAAAAGTAAAAAGACAGATCTATTTGAACAAAATATATTGTTATTACTCAAGCCAAGTCAAGTATGAAGTATCAAAAAAACCAGTAGTAAATGAGCAATGTCCAATTTCAGGTATTCTGAAAACTCTTCATGAACATCACTTCACTCCGGCTGCAACTGGCCATGATTACAGAAATTCTGAAGAATATAAGATTATAATATAAATCTTATATATTATAAGATACATCTGACAATATAATCTGCTCTGTGCACGTTAATACATCTCAAGTTTTCGTAAACTGTAAATAGGCACTGTATGGTGACCACTCCATCACGCGGGTCGTCAATGGTTAGACTTAAAAAAATTCACCGAAATAGTACTTAACCCTTTCCTACTTAACCTCACAAACGTTAATTTGAGGAGAAAACCTAGCTCAGGCTTCATAGGAAGATCTTTTGTCACCTGACCAATTAATAGATACATATAATCCAATAGAATATAGAACCCTCTCTCCTCACTCTTCACGTAGGAGAATAATCCACGAATACCACAAACCTGTGAAACGTATTATGACGCTATTCAATTTCACGATGCGGTAAGTATTGCGATTTGCTTCCTATTGCGGACATAAATATTACTATTCAATATAATCATTGCATAAGCTGACCAACGCTTAAGTTACTTCCAGAATTGCGACTTTTTAATAATAAAAACATACCAAAAAAACATCTTACAACATTTCTTTCGATCAATGTCAGAACTAGTGAAAATTAATGAATGTCATAAAAACTATATTGAGAAACTAGGCTTTACTGACCCGTTGATTAAACAAATTGATACCTACTAGCCTAATACCCAAGTCAAAAAAGGTAGTAAAGCAAATTATATCAGAATATTAAAATGTAATTACTGTTAGATTTTACATTTATAAAAAAATGTATCATCTGCTGACGAGTATCTCTCTACAAATTGGCAAACCCTGAAACACCACGCAATACAGTTTAGTTAGTAAACAATTTGCGTTTTTTTCTGGTAGGTTGAGCCCTTTGGACTATTAGATCAGAGCATTTAGATCTGATCCTGGGACGCAGAACCTATTTAAAACATTCAAAATATAAGATGAATAATTATGATTTCCCAAAAATTCTAACATAAAATTTTAACTTATATACCCAGATAAATTTATTAGCAGATATTGGCCCTCTTTATACCGAATTTAAAGTGACAATTAACAAAATGTAGATATTCACATATTTTTTATTATTTAATCTTAGTCTAATTACTACTGGACCTTAACAGAATTAGTGAAATATTTTTATGGCAGTAACATGTCAATCAAACCTCTTTTTCATATTTATCATTAATAAAACACTTTACATTAAATACAAAGTTTTTCGTCCTACTTGCGCAGTAGTACCATTACTTAAAAATAAAAACAAAATACCACAAACACAATGTTTGATACATGTTGTCATCCGGTTTGTCCAATCATTTGACAAACATTTATCTCTATTAGGGGACATCAGGCACCTAACCTGTTAAAAACATTTCGTGTTATTGTTAAATTTTTAGTACTCTTCATGCCCAACCTGGCCTTGACACCGCTCTCTCCCTCGGGCATGGACAGTCTCCTCTCGGGTTTATTGAAAACCGGCGTAAACTTCTGCTGAACGGTCTTGACTTTTACAGGAACTGCTGTCTTTTTGTTCGTCTCTATTTCCTTGTACTGTACTTGGTTCGAGAACTTCACAGATTTCGCTTTAGGGAGAGCTAGCTTTTCCTTGACACTAACGGGCGCCTCATCAGCCCGCATGGTCGCTATGGCGATCTTCCTTTGATTATTTTTGTTTGTCGTTACTGTGAACACTTTCTTTGTTACCACTTTGCCGGGAGGGCTGCTTTTGAGTATTCCCTCGTACTTGAGGGCATCCTTTGGTATTGGTATGTCTTGTTCATCCTTGCCTTCGGTCTTGGAGCCGAGGCGAAGGTAGATCTGCTTAGCGGCCGGTTTCGGTGACGCAGCTTTAACTACGTCAGAGTTGCCGAGACGCGAAAACACTGTTTGCTTGATAGCAGCTGAAACAACGAAACGCTTTGTGTAATATGACCTTGTGTAATACAGACTCCTAAATCACATTTTCAAGACAGATAAGTTTGTAAATAGAACTTTTAACTATATTCTAAACACGTAAGAGTTGAAAAATACATGACTGTCGTATCCAATTTGTTTGTCCTTGAAGTAGAAATGAAATAATAAAAAAAACTTACTTTCTTTCGATGCAGCCACAGGTCGTGATGGTGACTCAAAACGGATCATCCTAGTTTTCTTTATAGGTATATTAGTATCTGTCACGGTCCTACAAAAATAATATACAATGAGACACACACACACACACACACACACATTAACACGGCATTAAATTACATTAAGAGCTGTGATGCAAAAGCCCAATAGAAATTCTATTTTAAGCATCGGCAATCGAGAATTTAGCTTTTAATAAGCCAAATACAGTGACAAAAGTCTAAAAACAGACGCAAAAGTGTCTGTCGCGGCGATCGAGTTCGTAAGATTCATTCGCTTAAACGCACATTTTCATTACGTCAAATTATTTCCTATTATTCCGATTCAGATATTTTTAATTTAGCAGTGTTAAAACTAATGTCTATATATTTTTGTTATTAGGCCGTTATAGGTTAAATTACCATTATAAACTTACCCAACATCAGAGGATGATTTTCTCTTCAATTTAACCACATTTGCCGGTGATGTTTCTGGCGAATTTGGATTGCGAGTGTAATGCTCTAGTATGCGGCTCGCAGCTACAAGAAATATTATTAAATTATGAGCATAACATTACGAGAAGAGTCTATTTTCAGAAACTCATATGCTTTACAATAAGCATTTTTTTTTGTGTATTATATTTATTTATTTATAATTTATATTTATTTGTATTTTTTTAACATTATAGTACCAAAGCAAACATTCCTGTGCACCCGATGATAAGTAAAGTGCCTCCAAAGACATCTATGAACTATGAACAATTCCATATGACACAGGTGTTAAGAACTTGGACCT
>DWPV01002302.1:0-17577 GCA_018251915.1 Urbanus proteus proteus
GCCGGGAGTGAAGGATCCATAGAGTTATTATACTTGGAGTAGGAGAGATAGGCAGGCCTCTCAGTGCGAGTGTCCAACAATTTTTTTTTCTAACTTAAGACGCTTTCTACACTGATAGCCCCACAGTAAGATTTTCTCTTGTGCCGTGGGTGCCATGGACACACATACACGAATACACAAACACCCAGACCCAGAACATAAATCTAAATTCATCATTTAGATGTCTGTCTGGCCGGGAATCGAACTCGGGACCCATTGCGCGTCAGACCGGTATGGTAGCCGTTCCGCCACGCGAGTGGTCAAAGGGGAAAGATGACAAAACCTATACTTCTTCCTTTAGACAAATATAAGTATAGGTTTGTGATCTTTCCTCTAAATAATATGGGATCTTATTAATGGAATAAAGTAATTAGTCACTTAAAAATAAGTCACTTAATTAGATTAAGTAGCCTCATTTGCTTTCTCTTTTTTCGAACATATTTTAGACTGGCTCCCCTTCTCTAAGTATAATAACTCTATGGAAGGATCACGAAATAATCAAGGGATAATATTAATTGAATCAATCTCTCCACGTCGGTATTAGTTGCGATAGTTTTGTTTGAAAATAATTGAGTTATTACATAGCAGGAACTAATTTGTTTGTCTGGAACTTGTGCTATTTGATGCGTGCTGTTCCGGGTTCCCTGTTAATTATGTTGATTTTTTATTATATTAATATTCTTACCCATACCTAATATTTTATTTTTGGCACAGACATCTTCTCAGAGTAAGGACTTTCTGTAATACCTGGTCCAGTGTATAAGCTAATAGTAGGTATTTTTTCTAGATTTTGACGCGACATTTAATGATTTCTTCAAAGATTAGGCTTAGGTATATTTACATACCATACCATACCATGCCATGCCATTCCATGTTACTCCATTACAAACTAGTTAGTTTTTTAATTTAGTTAATTTTAATTTTGTTAGTTTAGTTAATTTTATGTGCACCCTGTGCCTCAAAGGGCTCATTAAACAGGCGGCCCTAATTTTATCACAGTCATAATCAATTCAATTCTTATCTGAATACAGACAACACTAACAGAACTAATTCACCTGTCATGTTAATTTATTTTGATGGCTCGGTCATTTGCCAGTACAAGAATCTGCGGTAAGATCATCATCGCAAATAGCGTTTCAATATAGAATGCAGTTTATCAAAGCCCATTACTTACATTATCACTGATTTGGTTAGCACATCGCATGATAGTTGGTCTAAAGGCGCCGAACGCATAAATTGTTTAAGGAACTGACCGCCCACGGACTTCTGAATGCGCGCTGGAATGGATAAAATGCTGCTTTGATTCAACACTATATTAGTAACACATTAAATTAAGTATTTATGTATATGACATGTATGTGTTAGTGACACACGAGCAAACAAACACGCACGCATGCACTCGCCTACACGTAATGAGCAATAAATTCTGCCATTGGTTTCACTAATTAGCCTTGGTAAGTGCGAATTGGTAGGTACACATCACCTTTGAGGACTTCTTTATTTAAGTAGGTTGAGGTAAGTGACCATATCAACCCTAGATAGACAGTCATACCTGAAATTAGATGTACCTTCTTCTTAGAACTAATGGCACTAATGGAATAGCGCGTACCCAAAAGTGTCTCTACCATATCCCTTCAAACCAGCACACAACAACATTGTGGTTATCCGATAAAAATGGCGTGACTGAGGTGCTCCCGAAGTTGACATACGATGATATAAGGTCCAACGTGGCGGAGTTGCTGATTAGTCTGGTTGTTTGTGTACACGTCTTTATGTGTCCATGGGACTCACGACATAGGAGAAAATTCTCCTATGGAGCCTATACACATAGCCTATACCTATGTACATACCTATGTAGAAAACATTTTTTATTAAAAATCATCAAATTTTATTCAGAGTAGATTCTTTACAAGAACTCTTTTTGAACATCAATAATATTGTTCTACCACCACTTCGGAAGGTATTTAGCTATAAACAAGAAGCCGCGCAATTAACTCCATAACACATCTCTTACATACAACTCACATTATTTATTATTGCACCTGACCTATTTATTTTGAACCCAAAGCTCCACATTACAGGCCCAACGCCACATGTAAAAGGATGACAAGTTGTGGTAACCACCAGTTAATTTATGTTGTCGAACAATTGTGATTGGTATTAGGGTTGTTTATGATGCGGCTAAATCAAAGACACAGATAAGATTTTAGATTAGACTTAGGTATAAGTCTCATGATCTATTTATTTTCTCAAAATATCTTTTTACCCTTTTGGCTTGCGATATAAGACACCTTTATTCATAGCTCCAAACTATGATTTCCCGTATAGTATTAGCATCGTGAGTACCATGAACGCAAAAAAGCACACTCATACTCACACTAAATTAATTGTTTAGAGCTTTGTCTGACCGGGGATCGAACCCTCCGCGTGTCCAACCGATATATCGACCAATTCGCCACATATACTAGCAAGGGTTTATGTTATTTGTTACAGGTTTCTATTAAAATCCTAAATATTTTGGTGTAGAAAGTACCACAATACAGCTGTTCCTACACACTTTTTGATAGATTTTGTATGATAATATAATAATTAATTATATTATCACTACATAGTATAAAACAAAATCGCTTTCCGCTGTCTGTCCCTATGTATGCTTATGTCCCTATATATCTTTAATTTAAAACTAGGCAACGGATTATGATGTGGTTTTTTAATGGGTAGAGTGATTCCAGATAAAGGTTTATTTTTAATTGAAGGCGTGCGAAGCCGTGGGAAAAAGCTAGTTATTCATAAAGAGCTTTTGTATCGTTCAAAAACTAAATGTTTCATATATATTGTTACTACAGAAGAATAATATTGACTTAAATCGTAATATTGCCTCGCCTAATAAAAAATATACTTTTATAGTATCTTTAACTGTTAGTATTTCGCAGTGGAACAGCACCCTAAGATTTCCGATAGAACTGTTAAGTTCCACTATAAATCGTCACTCGCAAAGAAAATAGAAATGCATAGTGCAGTCAATTTTGCAATTTACGCCGATAACTCTATTGGCCCTTTCAATGTAAATTATGCTGGTGCGTATGGAAATTGTTTCGTAAGCGCACATTATCTTAAATAGCACTAACCTTTATATCGAAGTGTTAATGTAGTTCACTTCGCTATATACGGCTACTAGGTTTACTAAGATTAAATTAAATGGTTTAGTACAAAATGTTATTGAGGTGTCACTTTCCTGTGGAACAAAGAAAATTTGATTGATAGGTAGGTATCTAATACCTATATTATGATACATTTTGGCAAACCTTTTAATTTATTTACAAAATGATATTATTATGAAAAAAAAAACAAATCAAAACTTCGTGTAATTTTCCGAAAAAATCTATACAAATAATTTTTTTTACTCAAGGCATATAAAAGTATACACGATACTGATAACGAAAATGAAATTTAAAAAAATATATATCTGTCTGTCTATTTGGCTGAGCTAATTTTCTTAACAACTGGATCGATTTTGACAGGACTTTCACTGGCAGATAACTGATAACTGGCAATTAGTAATCCCGTATAATCTACATTTTATGTTTCACTGCTGGGCTACTAGTCTCTTTCCAATATTGATTAGGCCTAGAGCATACTCCAAGTTGTAAAAATAAGATAAACAAAGATCAAGTCGGATACTTGTCGAATGTTTTCAAACGATCCATAAAGCCTCCGACAAAGTTTAATACCTGCTATCCAATGATAACAAGTATGACCGACAGCTTATGCCCTTCGAAAGCAAATACTTGCATAAACCTTTAACTTTTCAAAGTTATATCTAGCACTATTCATATTTCAGGTCCGGCTCAGCGAATATTTTATCATCGATGCTATAAACAAAAAGGTATATTAAAACACATCTAAGGTTTTCTGAATAGACAATGAACAATGTGCACGACCGCCCCAAGCGGCAGAGACAATAGAATGTGCCCTTAACTTTCATATGACTGAGTTAGATCTTAGAAACGGGACATCGCCATATTTTGAAACTGAGGTCTGTGTGCCATTTTGTATAGCACCTTAATTGTTGCTGAATTTGTATAAGGGTATGAATTTTGTTCTTTTACGGTGGAGGACGCAGAGATCCTATGTATATCTATTTATGACGACTAAATTGGATTGCCTTGTACTGACATATCTATCTTACTACGTCCTCTGAAGCAGAAGACTGTAGATCTCCACCGTAACTATAAAAGTTAAAAAATATTTTTTTTTCTTTTTTCAGAGGTATTTTCCGCAGCGTGATCAAATATACGCCACATGATGTTGGCCTAGGTCAGCACCAGTCTTTCTCACCCCGTGCATATCTTCAGAAGCGACTAAGCAACTAAATTCAGAAGATGGGCAACTGCATCTTCTTGCGAACAGTTTATGAACCGTGATCACAGAAATACACAACAGTGTATGATAATGTCAGAACTACTTTTTCTTGTTTTCTAAGAGCAGTAGACTACCATGAACTTATCTTAAGCATTTTTTAGGTTATGGAAGCGGCAAACGAGCATGCAGCCCACCTGATGGTAAGTGGGCACTGCCACCCTTGGACATCTGTAATCAACACCAGATAAGATCATAGTCCTACCTAAGGTTACTGCCCCTGAGGAATAAGTTGGAAAGATTCAAATAATGTCTCCCATACCACACCCTTCAAACCAGACCACAGCAGCGCTTAACACTACCGTGTTAAATGGTACTCGTAAATACAATCCATTACATACATTTCTCCATAAATGTACGACCTACATTTAAAATAGCAGAGAAAGCAAACACGTCAGTTCTTCACATCAAAGCTCATTGACACTCAACTAAACAAAAGGGCACAGTAGGTAGTAAAATACCTCGCGAATTCTTGTGCCAATATTATATTTTACTGTATTAATGTTTGACAGCGGTATGATAAGAGTTTATCTTTATGTGAAATACTAAACAGAAGTCTCTTCACTTAGCTCTTTGCGGAGACAGCATTGTATCTATATTTAATGTTTTAACATGCTTTTTAAATGAGACCTAGCGAAAGCATTTGACTTTACGGGCCACCTGTTGGAAAGTAATTACCGTAGCCTATTGATCTTTCGAATATGAAATGAGTGACTAAGATGTCGCCGGATTCGAACCCCTTTTTGAAGAATGTTATTTCATAGAGTTTAAAGAATTCGTTCAGGAGAAAAATGATGTAAGCAGTAAAAGATGGTTAAACGGCATCTTTGACGACTACTACGAATCCAGTTGATGTGGATAAAAATTCGGCATTAGAAGAGTAGTGTGCTGGGAGATTTAAGATGTGAGCACTAGATAAAATTACTGACACATTGTTTATTCTAAGCAAAAAGATTAAAATAATATTTAGATAAGATAGATATTTTATTTATATAAGCGGTATTAAAAATTATTGCTCTGACTTTTCGGGCACCTATAAAATAAATACATATTACAAGTATTTTAAGTAAGTCTTTACCTTCAGTGTGTCTCTCTATGTGTATCTTCTATATATCTTTTTAAACTAATTCGCTAGGTATTAAATAAGTTCATTTAAGTAACAGCTTAAAAAAAACGATTACCAGTTTTATTCTTTGTGCAATAAAAAGTTCACTCTGCCTATGTCAATTAAAATATGTGTCACAAATTCGATTCGGTTGTGATTTGACGTCAATTAAAATATTTGCTTACTGGCATTGCACAATTAGGTCAGTTTATACAGCATCAATTTCACTTCAATCTGTGCACATACGTTTAAAGTAGTTTAATATAGAGATCAGATTGCTATAATTGTACAAGATTTTAATTTTATTACATTTTCAAATTCTTTTGTCCAATATTCATTCTGATTAAGTATTTCTATATCGTTTTGTACTACAAGCTCATCGATATGCAATATTAATAAACATACCTACGTGTAGTTATTGTCTCAAAAATCTGCGCCAATAGATTTTAAGATTGGATACCTGCAAGACGACCTAGTAAACATAATTATAATATATATGTGTATAATATTCTTTACAGTATTTATCAGGAAAATGGAACTATTCTACCCACGCACTTGTATAGTATAAAAAAAAGTATAACAATTATTTTTATTCTGACATTTGAAATGAAGCCAGTCAAATACTACATACTCATATAATGTAATTAACTTGCGCGTATATCAAGTAATGCGTACAAATATAACAAGCAATAAATCGCAATAAAAAATCTGTGTCATTGAGATAAATGGTATGCAAAATTAGAAGATTACATAGGTGTCATCGGCGAATGAATATATACGAGTAGCTGCAAATTAATTAAACTCTTTGCAAACACGAGCAGTGTTTTAAAAATACTTGGATGGACGTTTGTTACTCTATAACTTATGAACGGCTGAATGGGTCTGGATGAAATTTGGTGCAGACATAGACATTAGTCTGGAATAACATATAGGCTACTTTTTATCCCGGGAAAATGTGTGGTTCCCGAGGGATACATTTATTTTGTTTTATTGCAGTGTCAATCTCGCGACATGTTTATTGATTTAATTTTCATACGTTGGTTAAACCGCGGGGATCATCTAATATGTATATATGTCAGCGGAGAGGAGTAAGAGACGTCATGTATCGATGACAACATTACATACGTATTCTTTAAGCAGTAAAAATATATTTGAATGCAAATAATGTCAGTATTTAGTAGTTATCATAGTTTTGTTTTCATAATTGACAAAGTCCTTAATCAGTGCCAATTAAAATGTTATTTGGATATATTTTTTTGCCATGCAAAGCAATGAGTTTAATTCCAAAAGTTTAATTCCAAACAACTAATAGTTAATTATCTGGATATATTAACGAATCTTTCTGACAGTCTTCAGCTATTCTCAAATTTCTCCACCCTGACATTCGCCCCTTGAGAGTGCTTTAACTTATAGCTAGTTTCTACATTTTATTGATATTCAATTGTTTTCTATGTGATAATAACATAGGTACCTACTTCTTCAAGAAATACATCTGTTAAAACACACATCCATTGTCCATCACATTCATCTTTGATATCATACTAGTCTCCCTTGAGGAATACAATATGTTTTCACCTTTAATATCAAAGACGAAAGTTGAACGTACTCAAAAGCAAAGAACCGACGAAAGACGGAAATACAATGAATTGCAACAATAAACCATGAATAACAATTCCAAATTAAATCAATAATTCTATGCTAATATTATAAAGCAAAAAAATGTTTGTTAGGACGCTCTAAATATCTGTAAGACTAAACATCTTAATGACATTTGGACTATGAATCTACTAAAGTTTCTACAATTTTATAGATTAAACCTTAAAAGACAAATTTAATGCGGCTATAACCGCGAGGCATATCGGAGAAAAAAATATATAAACTTAAATTCTTCTAACCCAAAACTATCACTAGAAGCAAGTTTAGTCGCAAAAGCTTAAGAAGATTCGGTAATTAAGGTGATAAATGATACAGCTGTGTTGGGTTACCGGCGTGAGAATGTCGGTTTTGGACACGAGCTCCCGTTTCAACTACGGATCCGTTGAGTACTGTCTACAAATATATAGGTACCTAATTATCGAAAAATAACTAGAAACAATAATTTCCTGCGGTAAGTTACGGTGATCCAAAAACAAAGTAGGTATGTTAATGTCAGTAGATATTAAATATCGTTCGGAAACGAAGAGAAATATATTTTACGACACGCGTTTTCACGCGTAAAAATTTAAAAATTAATTTTGTCTTACAAAAATAAGGTAAACATAATATATGACATGAATAATTCACAACTAAAGAACTAACGTAATATTTTTAAAGTATTTATTGGTTACATAGATTAAAAATAATTGGATTGATGCGCAATAAAAGAAAAAAATTGTCTATTACACGTCCTTATGTCTGGTTTTAGTTATCTGTTTGTCTACTATGGTCAAGTAGGTATCCTACACGTAGAGATGGTAAGATGGCGAACTTATGATCTTTTACCTAGTTTTTCATTTAAAAAATTAAGGTACTATTGTTACAGACTATGAAAGAAGCTAGTCAGTGATACTATTGTCAATTCATTTAGAACAGTTATGATAACGGAGTTGAAACTATTAGAAAAAATAGCAAAGGCAATAATTAGAAGCAAAAACATGTATGCGATTTGTATGGTATTAATTGAATAACAAAAAACGCAGTCACATAAATGTTAAAATTGAATTTATTAATTGTACGATGACATGTGATTTTAGATTTTTTATTGTGTACTGGCTGTGCTTTAGGCTTTGCTCGCAATTAGTTATCTTTAGTTGACCAGTTTTGCTATCAATAGAATGAGTTAAGGATAAGTAATTTTCCTTTTACAAAATGAAATTACTTACCCACTTCATGTAAATTGGTTTCAGTCGTCGTCGTCAAATTTAGTAAAAGTTAATAAATATATAAAAGTTTGGTCAGATAAAGGTTATTAAGCACGAATACCATAAAACCTTGTTTATGTTCCACTTTTGGGAGGGATTGGGAGTTACTGGAGCATGAAAAGGCAAACGAAAGGTATTGGAACCAGTACCTATAGTGCGAAGAGGCATGTATTGGTGCTACTTAACCCAACCTAACCTATTTCTAGCATGAAGAAATTGTTGCATTTCGGTAAAATAGAGTGGATATTGGCTGAGTTACATATGAATCGATTTTATTCCCCAGATGCAGTGGCAATACATCTGTATTTGACAAAACTCCTGGTCTATAATAATAAAATCAGTTACCGATGTTTAGGAATAGCAGTGACCTCTTACGATTAGGCAATTACGCAATAATGAACAAGTGAACCACATTTGTCACTTAAAAAAACGGGTTGATTTTTTTGTGCATTCCTGTCACACATAATATTCATACTGATTATATCGTCTTACGGGTAGGCCGTACTCATTGATTGTCACCCGACAAGGCAGGTGACAGGCTTGTACGCTGTCAATGAGAAGTTCTTCCGCTTGTCAGTAAGATTTGAATTGGAGTCGATAGACCAGTTGGGCGGGATAATGTTTTAATTGGCGCCATGGAACTATCGATACGTGCAAAAGTTTGATGCTCAGCTGATAGTTTGTAGGACGAGAGTTATTATTTATTACGTTACCGTCATTGACTCATTTTTTTAAATTATAAAAGGAGTTTATAGGAGTAAAAGGGTAAGCAGTCTATCTGGTAAGTGACAAGTTGTACCTTTTTCTATGACATCCATGGTAAAATGTTGAAACCCTCGGATAAGTATCGGTACCTGTATAAGCACCACCCTGGAAATCAGAACACAGAAGCGCTGAAAAAGCCTTCTGGTGTTAAGCAGAAATAAGTGTCATTACTTTCTCATTACATAGTCATAGCCACCTTTAACCTTTTTAATAAATCGAACATACCCAAAAATCTACGTCGGAATAATAAATTACTTCTACAGAGCGGTCAACATCCACCCATAGGTTCCCAGTGCCTGGGCAATGGTCTCCTTTCAGATGATAATGTAGGTTATGAGGTAGCACTGTAATTAAATAACATTGCTGTGGTTATAGTCTAGAAAACTGGTCATAGTGCGGATTTTAAAGACTTCTCAAGAAATTATCATATCTGTTGAAGCGTGATAAATAAATTTGTAATACATATGTTATTACATGGATATTAGAAAAGTAGTTATTATTAAATTATAAAACAGTTAGCCCAATTTTCAAACTAATCAAAATTGCTGAGATGAGCTGCAAGAAATCGGAAAAATATATTAAAACTCCATATGCGTTGAAATTTTGTTGGAGTAAAAAATCCTCACTTACATAATTTCCTCCAGTTGATAAGCCTAATGTAAACAGCTTGAACTTGAGTTATTTATGTTGTAATGTATTGTCGGATGCAGTCCCACATTCTTCAAAGTAACTTCGCCAATTAATTACTTGATTAATAAGAAAGGAAATGTCTTATTATGCATACGGGAAGGTAAGCTAAACTATTAGGTAATTACAATGTTATCGTTAATCTGTGACGTTAATTACATGTACCCAACTCATGTATTATAATGTAGGTATGCTTTCTTTGTAATTGTTTTTCAGATTTTCCTTTTGTTGGTGATGAAGGAAGCTTAAAAGGCTCTTGGAATTATTATAGATAAAATGACCCTAGAAAATATCCCTGAAAAAAACAAGTTTTTGTTATTAGTATTAGTAGTGTTGTAAGTATGCCAAAGGTGGTAGAACCCTTGTAGTTCGAGTCCAGCGGCACTACACCCACACAGATGTCCATGGGCCGCAGTGGCCACTTACCATCAGGTGGGCTGCATGGTCGTTCGCTGCTTCCATGGTATAAAAAATATATAAAAAAGTATAAACCACAAGTTCCTTGCCTAAAGAATTTAGCAAAATACTCATTACTTAATAGTTAAAAATCTAGTATGTCTTGAATATGTATATCAATAATATTTCCATTAAAGTTCCTTTAATGAGTCTTAATTGTAGGTTTTACAAATGCCTTTAAAATAAAACGTAGGTATTAGTTTTTATACCGAAGCAAAGTCACTTATGTAATTATATTATTATTGATATTTATTTGATTAAAATCTATGAATTTCTTCGTTCATATGGGTTACTCGCACTAATTTTAACAAGCGCAAGTCTGTAGTCTGTGCTCTAACACATCAATTATAGATCTCACAGAGCGGTGCACAAAACATTTAAATTATGGCCAGACGCTAGGTTAATCGAGGAACTAACATTTCATTTAAGCTCTGACCGTTACGGTTTAACCACTGTCATCTATACTATATAGTCAAATTCGTAGTACGACTTCTAACCTTATAATAATAGAGTCCAACTTGGTCGAAACGCAAAAATACTCTGATTTTCGTAAAGTAAATATTTATGAATGCGGGTTGTATAGCCGTATGCTATTGGAATAAGGTTGATTGTACCGATATTTGATTGCAACTTAAAGTTGTAGGCATTTAAAACGATATGCATGTTAGTAAACAATCGTGTTAGTAGTTAGTTATACTTAACGATTTTCAATTAATTTTCGTCGTCATCAACCCACTACTGGACACAGCTCTACTCTCAGACAGAGAGAGGGATTTATGTCATAGTTCACCAGGCTGACCAAATGTGGACTGGTAGACTTACATACTTGAAGATTACAATTTATCAAAAATTGACATTTGTGGATCATCCTTCAATGGATGGAATGATAGGTTATTAAAGTAAATTCTAATACGCACATACCTAATCTTGAAAAATCCGAGGAACCTCGGATCTCTTGATGAGACCTCGAGTTTCAAATTATTTGGTTATCACTATTTAATTTCAATTACAAGTAGACTAAAGAGAATATAAATCATGTCAATGAATCAGAAGTATATTCCGCATATCTTTGAATTTGATCGAGACTTTCAGGGATATACCTATTATACGAGTATAGATGCTTACAATATTATGTAGTTTCCTCCTATAGGTATAGTTAGCTCCTATATCTTTCTACTTAACAAGTCTTTTATGAGGTCTAACATAGACGCGTTCGTGCATCCAAAGACTAAGTCGCAACGCCTTTAATTAGGATCTGTTCTTTGTCCTTCAAATCTACAGAATTTCCATAAAAGTTAAAGACCTTAAAGTTAATGACCTCAGGGCGTAATAATTTTCAATGTGTTACATTAATTAGATCATATTAGACTCTTTGTGTTTCTTCACGTCTTTTATTGTATTATTTACACACACAATAGTGAGGTGTGAACCAATTAGATATTTGGAGTTTTATCATCTCTTGGTTATCATACTAATTGTGACGTATTACAGAAACGTCATTTCCATATGTCATTATATTAGTTCTCCAAAAGAATGCCCAACTATTTACACTGATACAATGTGTGGAATGTTGATTGCTATGGTTCTATCAGCAGAGTGTGACGATCGGACATAGACCATTCGAAATAGTATAAAGAAGGTAAAGGTGGAAGAATCCTTTTGGTTTGAATCCTGGAGAGATTACCACCACACCATCGCGTCCATGGATGTTGGAGAATTTGGACATCAAATCTATGTAAAAGGAAAATTCTCCTGAAATAGATTCGGCAACCGTGAAGAGTCAGAATGCCTCGAGTAAAAGTATTTTTTATCCAAACTTAAATATTTCAACAACCGTTAAACGTAGTAAACAAGACTCACGTCACAATAAAATCACATAGTAATCAACTAATCTAATTCTTAATTAATTAAAATTAAAGCGATTTTTTGTAAAAAAAATATTTATTTATTAAAAGATGGTTAAATGTTAAAAGTTAAATGTGGATCTTTCGCGAAATAATTAATTTTTTTATAAGATATATGTACATATTTTTAAAAGGTAATATTAAATGTAAGTCTTTCTTTAATTGTAGAGAGCAATGTATTACATCTTTTATAGATAACTAAATAGCTACATACCATTTGAGTTTTGCATAAAACTATTAAGGTACGACATATTGACATACATACAATTAGTCTATTGAATTTGGAGCATGTAGGAGCGGTACAATAGTAAATAGTTGTATGTCTGTTAGTTTGGTTCACTCAGTGGTAGTGTAGCTGTCGGTGTAGTTAACTTGAGGGCGCGTGCGAGCACAGACGTGCGTCTCGGAACGACACGGGTTCCACGCGATTCGTAAACAAACTAAAAACAATAAACTAAACTTCTTTATTTAAACACATTACTATAAACAATAGTTTTGCAAAAGTTGAAAAGTGTGAATGAATTTCTGTGAATGATTTTCCAGTGATCCGCGTTATGAGGTCAGTATTTTTTTCAGAAAATATTTATGATATATATGAAATTGTTTAAAACTATGTGCACATATTTTACGTGTATCGCAAACGGACTTGAGTTCAATGATTTAACCTTAACCCTTCTTACACAATTTGAATGAATCGGCGCGTGCGCAGATTGTTACGATATTGACGTATTTTATAAGCGAGTAATGTGTTAATTGATTTTATGAGAGCATTTAAATATTATGTAATTTTGTCTAAATAGTTAGGTAGTGTAGGTATGAAAATAATTATGTTGATATAGGTTTATATAAAATTGCTCATTTTACAATAATATTTTTCTTGTAATAAATAAGGTTTTTTTTTTAATTGCGTTTAATAGTGCAGTGAAAAATTGAGTATGTTACTATTTTTTCTATAATTATATTCTAATATCTTTAGTATATTTAAAGAAAAATCACAATTTTTAAATATTTAAATGTGTCTTTAAACAGATTGTATTATAATGTTATAGTAATTGTGTCATGCACAAGAACGCCAATATATTAAAATTTATACCAAACTTCAAATGTTAATTAAAGTAACAGAATATAAAGCAGTTATATGAAGAAAATTTCCCAAAAAAAAAACAAATATTATCTTAGTAAGCTCATAAAAAATTAATAAGATGCAATTAAAATTAAAATATACAATCAACGTTACGTGAGCTTACAAGTTTTTGTGTTAATTATTATTATGTTTTAATGATTGACAATAGTTGAATTCTTGGCGGTCTCGTTAAAGTTGTGCTTATCTTCGCGGTGTAACATGAAAGCTGTTGATTGCGCAAAACGGACTTCTGATAATAGATTTTACAATTTCATCCGCAACGGACATATCTGCGTTATAAATAAGCTGGTACTATATTAGAGTCCTAAATGTTTACAATAAAACTTTAAGAGAAAGTAGTTTCGTAAATCTATGGGTTATTAAGGAAAACATCGTTAGACAAAATTATTTAAATATTTTTATTTGATTTTTTAAATATTTATGGTGGTTGTATCACTCAAAACCATTACTTATCTTTGGCTTATTGCTATACCCAATAATGACAACTGTTCCGCATCCGTATTTGGAGCACTTCTTCCGTTTTGTTGCACTGTTAGTTTGGTTGCTTTTTGATCTCAGAAGTCTATTTTGTTTGTAGGTCAATGGTGCTGAAGGAGTCTAATATTTATATTTAATTTAATAGGCAAATAAAGCGTGTAAGCCAAGTACGAATCATAATTAAATACCTAGCCGTATATAGTTTAGTAACCTCAAAGAATTACAAATTATAATTACATAATTATTATGGCTATAGGCTTATCTTATTTAAAAATCAACACATAATTCACAAAGTAATTATAATATGCCATATAATTACAATATAACGAAAAGATAATTGTTCATTATAACCGGAACATGCGTAATTGAAATGAAATATTTAAAATAATAGATGCTTAATTCATCGTAGGTACTGACGATATGTAACACAAAATAACCACAATTCACCTAAAATGTAAAAAAATGATTATGGTTATTTATACAAAAACATTATTTACATATCACTATTAATTATTTTATTTTACGGCATGGTAACTGATCTGCGAAAAAAATCAAAAAGTAACCGTTTTTTAAGTAAAAAGCAAACAATTCCAATTCTAGTGTGAATTAGCCATTAATCACTTAAACTTGATGACGTCAGTTTATCTCATGAGTCACTAACTTCCAGCAATTAGCACATCAAGATAAAGTGCAGCGAGTTTGTTTGTGCTAACATCAAAGCTGTAGCTTTTTCAGACGTAATCCAACAAAATCAAACAATGATTATTAGTTCCCAGGTCAAAGAACTCTGTTAGGCACGCGTCGTACTACAAGCGATATTCTGGTTAGAAACAAAAATTGCGATACGATGCAAATGCTGAGTACAATTTGAATTGTATACTTTAATACTTATTTGGTGATTACTTACTTAATTTAAAAAAAATAATTGTGTAGGTACATGTTGCCTATGTTGTGTTTTATCTACCAGTGACTAAATCGTTTATATTGTACTTATATTTATTACTTATATTTATGTATAGTATAAATTTTATTCACCGTGCAAATAACATGAAATTACATTGTTTTATGTTTAACATATTTTAGCAAATACAAATTGCATACAGACTACGTTTAAACACGAATGTGTAGAGTTCAATATGTTTAGATTCCAAGGAATATAACATACCATTATTTTGGCCCGAGTACCGACCCAACAGACGTTGACATAAGCTTCATTCAATATAAAATCTAAAAGGATGAGGATTGAAAAAGATATGGTATCTTTTTCAATATTTTTATCGTTTTACTCGACTATACGAACTGCTTGAACTTTATCTATAGCTATTATGTTTTTCTTATAGTTCATCGCTTCACTCGCTTCTAGTTTATCGATAGCGATGAAGCAGATCCCTAACATAAGTGATATTAAGTCACGCGTACAAATCTCGACAATAGATTATGGTGGTTTTTATGCGAAATTCCCTATTGTCGAACATGACTTAGCCATAAATGCTTTTTACGAATCCAACTACGAATAACAGTTATCGTTTAAACTACAAACGGTCTAGTTTAAATTGTCATACCGTAGCTTTATCCGCTAATAACTTCTGTAATTTTTAAATGTAACAGTAAAATGGAAATATATAAATGAAATAATTTTATTTTTTAAATTTTGTTATGGTTATTTTTTCTGTTTTGAAACTATTTACATACAATAATATAATAGTTATGGTTAAGAATGAAGTTTAAAATAATTTTAAAAATAAACATAAATGAAGGTAGGTACTACGTGATGCAGACGGTCACAAAAAATACACAAAACGTTACCAAAACTACGTTTTTCACAGCCATCAGTACGATTGAAGTACTTGCTTGTTTTCTTTCTCTTTGCAATTAATTATTTAAATCAGTCAATTCCTTGTTAGTTTTTATAAAGCAGTCATTTTTTTATAATAATTTATTTAATTTATGTTATTTATACGTAAGTACGGCAGTAGTTTAAAACATTTTTTTTCTTTATTTTTATACTATTGCATGAAAAAATGCCACAGTACAATTAAATCAGTATACGAATGAAACGCGGTCATTCCCGCTAGTAAAAGTGTCCTGCGTGACACGATTTAGGGCCGATAACGCTATCGCGGATGGTTTAACATGTTCGATGTGTAATTTTTCTATTGGACTCGCGATGTAGGTCGGAGCTACGATAACATTGCTATACGTAGCTAATTTACTGTGTGAATGTTTAATAACAAACTGTTGCTTGGCAACTGGCGACAGGTGGTTTAATTTAAAGGTTTAATTCATTACAGAGATGACTGTAAAATTTAATATAAAAATAATATAAAATTGTAAGATCATTTTTCTTACAATTTTACAGTTAAAAAACGAGATTAAAATAACGTATAAAACTTAAGAACTTTTAATATTGTTTGTCATATGAAAGAAAATCACGATAGATTTTCTTTCATACGACAAACAATATTAAAAAAAAAAACAATTTAATACAAAAAGAAAAAAAATGGACCTACTTTACTTTTTTTAAATTTGCAATTAAGCTATAATTACCTACGTTAAAATACATAAATTAGGGTATTTTTCGTTTTGCTTTAAGATATAACCGACTTAAAACTATTCCTGGCAGAATAGTTACTCTTACTTACTTTGGCTCGAAAATGGTTCTGTACATATTCATATTCATGAATTCTGAGACCATAAAACTATCTAACAGTTCTGTACGAAGCGTGGAAACTAGCGTCTTATGGTACAGTCACGCTAAGCCACTTTAAGAAGAAAAGGCTGAATATTTGCCTGAATAAGTAGGTGACCTAATTTGATTCAAAGAACACCGATTATCTAGATGAGATTTCAAATATTCATAATATATGGTCGCAATAATATAGGATCGATATGTTAATATGTGCAAGAGAACGTGTACAATACATGTTATTTATAGGAATTATATTTTAGTTACATTTGGTATAGGTAATTGATTTTGATAATATATGTATCTTTGTACGGAAATCGATATGGCGCAAAAGATAAACGACAAGCTTCTAAAAATAGACAGAATTATTTGTAGTGAAACTGCCGGAGAATCTAGAAAAACTTAGTCCTTTAACGAGCGTAGTTAATCTAAGACACTTCACAAGATATCTTCAGCCAAGATCAGGTAAGATCCTCTCTGAACTTGGTTAGGTGTAGGTATGATAGAAGCCTATGAGCGACAGTGACCACCTACCAATAACAATGCATGCTCATTTGTTATTTTGATTTTATAAATAAAAACAATAGTTAATCCAGTCATAATTAGGTTCTATATATATATCGTATATATAATCACCATATTTTATAAACAAAAAAGCTTAATCAGACACATGTCTATCCGGTAGGAAACTAAAACCTAAATCTACATTAAACTCGTATTCGGAACTAAGATAATGGTCGTGATAACCTTATCAGGAACCAATTACGAAATGTTTTGCACTGCTAGTACTCACGTTTAGGTGACGTAGTTCGTTATCAATCCATTCATGTACTGATGGACACTGATCTTAGTACAATTAGAGTTTGGACTGTAAACATTGGTCCAGACCGAATTAGTTGACTTCTTGTTTTTGAGTACGAGCAGTGATAGCCTAATGGTTGAAACTTGGCCTCTCAATCGAGGGGTCCGAGGTTCAAATCCCGGACATGCACCTC
>DWPV01002303.1:0-17575 GCA_018251915.1 Urbanus proteus proteus
ATCGTTATTTCATAATTCATTGATACTATACAAATACAAGACGTTATAAATATCAACATATCTGGAAGATTAAGTAAAAGGCAGATCTATCTTAATGGTAGTGGACAGGTATGACTTTCGTTATCACAGCATCCGGAGGCTGTTAGGGTGACGTTACATCAGCGCGTTAGTAAAAATAAAGTAATTGGAAATATTAGAGAAATAAATTAGAAATTATTCTGGTTTAAAAGGTCTGGTAATAGAGAGAAACTGATGTTGCCTGAACTGCGAAAGGTTGTAGTACCTTATGTGGTGTGACTCCAGCGCCACCAATACTACACCTATTCCTGGGTAGTAACGACAGTTTTAAGGACCACACTCTTAAGGTAGACATACATAGGTATATATTTTTTTGAGGGGTTTCAATTCAGGCCTCAGGGGTGGGAACGCATTTTTGGGGAACTTCAGGTAAGGCTTAATTGGATCTAGGGTTTTTTTTTTTTTTTTTTATATAAAATCAAATGGATTGCATGCTCACTTGCTTGTTCTGCTGCATAAATAAGTATCATGGTAAAGAGTAAGGTCATGGCCACGACCGTCTTAAACCAACAATAAGCTCAAAATAATAATGTCAAAATTCGTTCGCATACACCACTTCAATAGACACCAAGCTTTATTGTTATAAAATTTCATTTCAGCGATTGTCTATCGTAATTTTATCCAACAATGGGATTTATGCAACATGGGCGACTCGGCTATTGAGATGAGATTACGATCCGTTAGATTTGGGTACAAACAAAACGATTACGATTTATCATTCTTGACAATCCTGCCCGATAAGTTTAATTGACTAGTAATAATGGCATAGAGTTATTATACATAGAGAAAGAGTCAGCTTAAATGTGTCCATTGTAAAAAAGCTAATGAGGCTACCTAATCTAATATATTGATTAGACAAAGATAAGTACAGGTTTCTCAGCTTCTCTCATTTATTATTTGTTTGACACTCGCACTTACGGGCCTATGGATATGGATAGAGCAGGGGCTCTAAGTATAATATATCTATGAATAATAGTCGTAAATTTACAACAAATGAAAGGTAACTCAAGGCTCTATTCTTTGCTATCGAAGTGTAATGTCATTTGTTAAGTTTGTTTCCTACAAAACGTAAGGATAAAACGCGAGGAATGTATTTCGATAATTTGTTATGATAGTGATTAGTTCAGAGACTTACCGATATGTTAGTACCTAATAGATATAAAATAATGTATTTTAACATAATTAAGATTCTAGCCGCTTTAATGATAACATTTTTAACCTTTACTTTTCATTTAAGTAAGAATCTGTTATAATATTCACCTGAATAAAAGTTATAAACATTATTTTAATCTAAATACCAACAATATTGACGATAAAATATAAACTTATATTAGTCTAAAAATGTGGAACATTTTTGACATTTGCAAAAAAAACATCTTTATAGTAAGTTAAGTATTTGCAAAATATAGGTATACTTTACGCAAATTTTACTACAACATCCATGACACCGATTTTTCCTACTTTAAAAAAAGGAGGAAGTTCTTATGAACGTCCATTTAATTGAATTAATGAAAACCTGATTAGAAGTCAAGTCTAGTAATAAATAAAGCGACAAAGTCACATCATTCCAGAAATTACAATGAAAACTCCACAATCGCTCTGAATAATCGTCCATTGTGCATCAATCGGGCATCGAACGGTGTCGCGGATGAAGAGCGGCTAATGAATGATATGGCTGGCGTCACACATCAGCCCCAACACTTCATTAATGATGCGATTGACGGCACAGAGGAGCGGCCACCGCTCGATTGTTTCTGGAGTGGACGTGGGGCCACAGAAACCACGGATTATAAAGACAAAAATGGATGATAACAAGACAAAGATAAAATCATCACCAACTATGATAAATACACAGTGAGATAAAACTTGTTTTGTCACCTATTTATAAAAACACGGATTTTAAAGATGACAAGACAAAGAGATAATATGGTAACGACATGGAGACAAAAAGATAAGTCATTGTTTTGTCACCTACCTTTGAATAAATTATGATTAGAATAAGATAATCAGCGAAGAATCGTTTGCAATAACAGGTTACTAGTTAGAACTATTGTTTGTTTTATGAATTCAGGAATTCTGTGCAGAATAACCAACTCTGTACTAAAACAATCGCTCTGCACAATCATTGCCTACAAGAAAAATAATCTGATACAAAAATCGCTAGTTTTATAGCCCCACCATGTGAGAAAGACGTATTTAAATCTCCCTGACGTCTTGTTCAGGGAAGTTTGAATATAATGGCGCCTCCATGAAAGGTGTCTCTGGTATATAAAATTCATGGGACAGACGTGATCGACAGGTCTGGTCTCGGATACTTTGGATTCTCCTGGGCGTAATGATCTGTGTGTGACGGAATTGTGAATGAATGTCATCATTAGTGTGTATTTTTGTTTAATTGATCCGTTCACCTTTGCGAGATGATGTCATGAGCTTGATACATTCTATTTCTATGTACGAATGTGTTGTTTCTTGGTTTATTATTATCTTAGCAAGTGTTAGGAAAAGACACGTTTCTTCTTTGTAATTAGACTATAGTTCTTACGACCAAAAGTCCAGATCCTGGGAAAGATGGATCTAGGGAATAATTAATAAACCAAAATTTTGTTAAGATGATATTTAAACTTAATATAAATTTTATTTAAAGAATTAACAAAATTTTTTAACTGACAAAATTTCAGAAATTTTAAATTGACAAAATTTTAAATTAAAATAGTCTTAGCTTATTTTTAGTGGACTTCTATATGTTACTCATACCTGCCAATGAGTCAACTTTAGCAATCCACAATCCACAAAGTGACAGCAATCAACATCATAAATTAATATTTTGTTTTATTTCAGATCGTTCCTTCGTCAACGATCTTCAATGTCAGGAATGCATCACTTTGGAACCCCACGAAATACCTAATCAATATCTTCATATTGCGCATTCAAAGAGGAAAAAACATCACATACTCTCACACGGCCGTCTATCAGCGTATGACGAACGTTGTCATTCATCCAATTACATATGACATGAGGTATAGGCATTGAAAAATATCCATTATTACTCTAACCTTAAGTACGGTCAAGGGATTTCAAGAAACGATCGAGTAAGTTTGTTGGTAAATCACATGCTCCTTTATTTGCGGTTGTTTGTCTGGTAGTTATTGGAAAATCGTCCTTATGTGTACGGGGTTGAAGGTTAGGGGTATTTTTGTGGGGTATAGTTTTAATGTTGTGGGTACACGTCGGGATGTCAAAGCGTCGCGAACGAGCGCCGACGCAGGACAGTCTCGTGCTGAGAGCAATCTCAGCCGACCTCGTGGTTAGAGCTGGGGAAATGCAAGTGAAAGTATCGATATGTTGACATTAAAAAGGATTATCTTATATTTTAGTTTTATTATTATTTGGATTTAAAACAAAATACTTTTATTTATTTCCTAATTACTCCAGTTCCTGGCATTCGATTTTATTTGAAAACATTTCTATTATTTTGCATTATGATTTGGTGTAAATATTATGACATTTTCATAATTTCGAATTAACGTAACTTATTCTATAAAAATTTATACGTTCATTGGGAAGATGCCCTTCCAGTGTCTAATTTGTCTAAAGCTTCGGTCATATTTCTTTCAAACTGTGATAATTAAATGATATTTAGTGTATTAGTACTCTCTTGTTCTCAGATTCCCTCGATATCGATATTTGTCCATAAAAGAGCAATGACAACATCATTACTGTCTCGACGGGGCGCTGGGTCAGAGAGCCGAGACAATCTGTCAAACGAAAAGAATCACAAGCCAACTTGCACCGCCGTCCTATTAATCATATTTCGGCCTTTTTTTACCATTTCTGAACGTGTGTTCTCTCGGCTAATGGCTACTATTCTGATTCCTAACAAAACTACAAAACTTATCCGAAGTGAATAAGGTCTCTTTTATCATATGTGTTCGACCAAAGCGGTAAGGTTTAAACAATACTTGTCGCTTGATTCCAAATGTCATGTTTCCAATGATAAAATCTTGACGAAAATTTTTGTTTGACGGGGTCAAAGTGGTACAAGCTCTTCAATTACATTTGACACAGTTCACGTGCAATGCGGACTTGTCAATTTGTTTTTGGATAACGAATATTTAGATCATGTATCAGTTTGATTAATTTGATTATGTTTTGGCATGTTGAAAACGTTTGCGTAAACAGAGACGCGAGTTCGTTTCTTTGTTGCGTTACGATATTTGCTTTGTCATGTTTGAACAAAGTGCAGATAAATGTGAAGGGTATGGTAAATCTTAGTTCATGTTTACTACAAATCTCTTAGTATAGGTAGAATCTATACTGGGTTCGATTCCAGAAGTTCTAATCTACAGCAAATGATGGAGGGTAGAATCTACTCTTAACTAACTTTCCAAAAGAAGGACTGCGTTAAGTCAATAATTATTATAGATCTGCAAACATCTATTACATTCTGTACTTATCTTTTCTTCGAATAGTTTCCCGCGCACATAAATAAGCGAAAGTAAATTCGCCTACTGTCTATCTATCAACTTCTATATTTATAAAATGTATGACTGACTGATTCATCATCGCAAAGCTTTATCTAATATAGCTAAAGGCATTAAATTTGTACAGTGGGATTATTTTATGGACGTGGACACCCAATAAGGAGGTCTTTTGAGATTCCACTACTAAGAGGGTTGGAAGTTTTATATTCTGTCAATTTTAAAACAAACACTATGATAATTAGCATTCGGTTGTCCAGTTACAATTACTGAGACACCTTTCATCGTTTCATGAAAAATAAAGAGGTTCTTTATCTACCAGAAGTCATGGAAATCCGTAATACTTATTAAATTGTAATTATTTGGAACGGATGTGAACTTAAGCTCGCTTCAAATTAAAATATTCCATCCAATGTCAACTATACGGCTATAACATAATGGGTTGTGATCATAATTTATTTGCCTAGTACGCAATGTATAATGCCAACAGTCGTGACATTATTGTAATAGGTCTTATCACACACTCATTTTAGGATTCCGTACTCAAAGGGTAAAACCCCGTTACTAAGCTGTCGGTCCGTCTACCCGTCTGTCAATCTGTCATAGGGCTGTATCTCTTGAACCGTAAACGATAGACACTTGATTTTTTTACAAAGTGTTGTATTTCTATGGCCGCTATAACTACGAAAAAGTAAAAAATCTTTTAATTTTTAGGTCTATAATTTTGGGAGTCCCCATACAAGAAATAGCAATTTTTGGCTTATCTCAAAAGGTGCTGTTTAAATTATTATCTACATGTTTTGCACTTTGACGGAAAAATCGTGGATCACCCATAAAAAATACAGATGAATTGAGAACCTCTTCTTTTTTGAAGTCGGTTAAAAAAATGAACACTTAGAAATACGAAACCCTAGGCACGAATTCGACTCGCACTTGGCCAATTTTATGCTCATATTAGCACATAATAAACGTAAATTGACCCTTATGGCAGTTGAAATAAAATCGAAAATATCCATAAGTTATTGTTGATCTTGACATAGATCTCTGTTTGATAATCACATAGCCTGCGGGTAGTGACATCAAAAATATAAAAATACCTATTATAAGTACCTACTTATGATGGTAATATAATAAAAGTCAGATTATTAACTTATTGAGCTGTTATAATAATATTAGTCGATAAGCGATACGTATAATAAAAATATTGCTTTAAGTCTGTTGGGTAAAAATGTTTCAAATTATTTCGTGACTTCAGCGTGTCACTTATGTCATACCGAGTTCGATTCCAGAAAAAGCAATACGTAGAAATGGATTTAGATTTTTATTCTGGAGTATTGTGTAGGTACACTAATACTGTACGATCTAATAGACTGTAGATTCCGGGTTCTCTAACAAAGGAGATATTTAAAAAAAAAACATTTTCTTTTCTGTTCTGGGTCTGCGTATTTGTGTGGTCTCTATTGTGCCTGCCTATTTTCTTTTTTTATAAGTATACCTTAACGATAAGGCAGACGGGCTACCTGGTGGAAAGTAGTCTCAGTAGACATTTGCAACACCAGAAGTGTCGTCAATGAGAGAGAGCTTTTTTGAAGAACCCCAAGTCATAGCGCTCCGGGAATCTAATTTTCTATGGTATCACGACATAGTGTAATTCTTTGAGTGTAGAAAGCGTTATCATACACCATCCATTACACTCTAGGTTAAGATTACCATCAACCACTCATGGGGGGTCACTCTATACTGTCAGTGACCCAAGTTCAAACCACGGCGTCATGTCATTGCTGGTTGACGAGTGATCGTGACGTCATTGTTTCAATCCATCAGTGGAACTTTGACGCAACCTTCGTGTCGTGCCGTGATTTGAGGTTGTAGAGTTAGGAATATATAGATACAGCATACATAATATAAGTGCATTAATTGGCATCACCGCTACAGTATAGGAAATTCTGCCTAATAACAGTAATATAAATGTTATTGATTTTTGGTTTAAAGGGTGTAGTAAAAAGAAACATTTACACATAATCCAATATGTTTCTCCAAGGTAGCATCTTAAATGCATCTGTGTCTGAATATAATGAATTCATTTTTAAGATGAAGATGGATTGCAATGACCACATATGATGTAGACTAGTAATCACTTATGCTTGTTTACTACTTCAATAAAAATAAAAGTAAAAATACATTTTGTTAGCATGGTTTAATATAAAAAAAATGTTTGAGTAAAAAATTAACTATCTTCAGACTATTGACGTAGGAATTACCATAAGAGGGCTTATGTACGCTACAGGACTAGATACCTAAAGATGTGTCTATAAATACTGACTTTTTTATAGTAAAGCAATATTTATGCGACCCTTATACCTTTATGCGAACTCTATATATTCTTACGTCTACGCTTGGGTGTCACCTAGTACCGACACTGCGAGAATTTTTAATTGATTTCCTATTCCTGTTGTTTGCTGAACTTTTTCTTGCAACTAGGATTACTATTGTAGGTATCCGTTACAGAACTGGACGATATATTCAAAGACGTATACGAACATCTTTGTCATACAATAAATGTAAGTCGTAATACCTTTTATGCCAGGTCTACGCATTCTTAACTCAACTTTTGGGCGGCACCAAGTCACTGCCAAGTGCCGACACTGTGAGAACTTTTAATTGATTTCCTATTAATGTTGTTTGCTGAACTTTTTGTTGCATTACCAATCGTTCTCGGTACAAAGTTAGGTCACGACAAGGGTTATCCTTATGAAAATTCAATGAATTGTCGTCATTATGGTTCTGTCTAGTAGAATCGATAACCATCGTACTGTGACTTCATGATCTAACCTATTTATTTCTATTGTTAACTACTGGGAAATGTCAATATAATTTTCCTGTACGTGTTTCCTTTTTGGGTTTTTATAAGTGTTAGGTTATTTAAAAATATGCTGGGTTATTTATAACATCATAATTATGCTTGTTGCTAATTTAGAATTGGTTATTACTAAGGAAAATAAAAAAATATATATTTACATATAATTTTGTTTTATAATGTTATGTAATTATTATTATTGTTGTTTCATGTTAATTGCATTTGATGTAAATACTTATATTTTGACAACCCCCGTGGCGGAGCGGTCACCATACTAGTCTGCCGCGCAGTGGGTCCCGAGTTCCATTCCCGGCCAGACAGACATCTAAATGATGAATTTAGATTTCTGTTCTGGGTCTGGGTGTTTGTGTATTTGTCTACTGTGGGGCTATGAGTGTCGAAAGCGTCTTTTTTGCATGGTATTCGTACTGATTTGTAATATAGAGTACCTAAACAAGCATGCAGGGCCCAGGGATGTTATGGAGCTCCGAACTTATCGATAATTTGTAAGAAACTTAGACATGTAGTATCACAGTATCAAATCATTTAATCAAATAATGAATATGATAGCAAATTGCCAGTATTCACATAGTATTTAAAACCAGATTGATGCTATTTATATCTACATAATAACAAAGTAAAGCTTAGATCTTGCAAATAACGCGACGGATTTTAGTAGTTTTCATCAATAGACGAATGTTTTACCGAAAAGTAATAAGTATGTCTAACAAATTTATTTGAATCCGCGTGTACGAACTCGGGGTTCACCTAGACCAGCGATTCTCAAATTGTGCTCTACGGAGCCCTGCCAAACCTTCACGGGGTCTCCGCGAGACTAGTCCCATTAAATTATTTTTCTTTTATTATAGTATACACTTACATTGTAACATGATTATAAAAAGAATGCTCGTAACTTTTTCGTTTATTTTGGGGCTCCGTCAAAAATCCGCTTTAAAAGGGCTCCACCACCAAAAAAAGTTTGAGAACCACAGACCTAGACAAATATAAATCCTAATCAACCAAGTTTATGATTCCCAGGCTCTAAGATTTGAATGGCAAACAATTCGCACCAGCCCATATCATCCGCTTACAGTTGATTGATTGCTCAATCAAAATTCAAAACCAACTAAACATATACACAGATACACAGATAAGAACCCATTGACACCTTTAACCTTATGATTGACGAAGTTTCTCTGTCAGGAAATAAGAAACTAGGAAGTGATCAACGACAAGCTACAGCTTTTTATATCGTTACAGGTTGAAATATAATTGAAATAAGGATTACGTAATTGAAGTGCTATTTAAACTTAAAATATATTGGTATAAGTATATAATAAATAGTATACGAATAGAGTAGATACCGTAAGTTATGGGTGCTATGGATTACAATTTAAGTTCCATTGCTGGGAACGGCTTCCCCACAACTTAGAAAGACACGGTGCATACGAGTACATTGCAACCTCACCTCAATAAATTGTTTAATTTTGAACGATTTTTAATTTCGTGTCGATGTGAGCCTGTTCGGGACACAAACCACTGCTTAATTTAAATAAAGTGTGAACAAAGTGCATAGGTACCAGTAGTTCCGGGACCAGAATAAGGCTACAGTATCCCCTGCCTGTCGTAAGAGGACTAAAAGGAGGCTTCCAGGGTTGCGGGCGGCTGGAATGGGGGCTCGAACCGTCCAGCAAGCGACTCCGGGAAGGAAGGCGTCATGTGTGGTCGCCTAACGTCGTAAACATCAGCTGATCAGATCAGCTCACCGAAGCAAAGAGCCCGAAACGGGCATCGCGCTTCAAGGACTTCGGCGAATGTCCAATGAAGTTCCCGGAGTTCACTGTCAAGCGCTGAGGACAGCCTCCGGGGGGGTTTTAGTGCGGTAAGAATCCCACATAAACCGGCGTCACTCTCAATGCGTCGTTAAATTCATTACTCACAACACTTTTACGAAAATCACATAACAACTACCGGTACATAAAATAGAAACTGCCACTCTTAAAGAGTAATATAAAAATAACAAAGAAAAACAAAAGTAAAGTAATATTAATATGTAATATACCTTCGTAGTTAATGCCTGCCACAAATTGTCCATTCACCCACTATTGACTGGTAGAAAATACACCTCTTGTTATCCCTCTTGTCACTTTTATTTTCTAAAGGTGTAATAAATAAACACCTAAATTAATAAAATATCAAACTTACTCCAACCAACAAATAGTAATGATAACAATTAACAACAACAATTTAAAAAATCTCCACAGATCAACGTTATGTAAATAAAAACGACACAATCTCATCAGCATATCGAATTGTCTCGAAACAATGGCGCATTTCAAATTGGAACAAAACCCTTTCTTATCTGTACTTGGCTCTACATCTACGAAATCTGAATGTCGCAAAAGGCCGTGTGAATCCGAGACATTGGCTAACAAAAAAATGGTCAAGCGCTTGATTAAAAATTGATGGGGTTCCGTAAGCATATTCTCTAACAAAATAGTCAAGAGTTCAATGTTAATTGCATTCTGTGGAATTGTATTGGTCCAAAAGCATATATCATATAAATATACGTTTGATAATCTAGTGGTAGTGGTAAGCTTTAAGTTGGTGACAATGTAAATTTAAAGTAAAGTAGGTGTACCATTGTACACCTACCTAATTCCTGTGTGTGTGTAGTATGTTTGTGTGCAGTTACTATGTTTTAAGAATGTCTTAAAACACGAGATATTGCAGTTAACAATATTTTAAAATGTTTAAAGAACAATAATTCATACTAACAGAAAAGTGATAAAGAAATACCAATATTTCGTAAAGAATAAAAATTAAATTAAAAATATCTAAAAAAAACATATTTCACGAATTTTACAACCACGGTACCCTGCACCAAACCAATAATTCTCCGCATTATTAAGAGACGGATCGGTCATTTATAAAATTGTCTAGCTTAAGGCAATCGCTGGACATTACGAAACGTTGCTACATTGTGGGTAATTGTAGCATTTTTTCCTCAATTCGCGGTCACACATGCGACCTTTCTAAAATTGTAGCTTACCGTGAGATGTGGTAATGAGTGTGGAAAGAGGATCTAAGTAGATTAACTTGTTTTTGTCTCGTAGTCGACATTCGAATATCATTGTTTTAGAAAAGGTTTTTTTTTGGTAAGATAAAAAGAATAAGAAAAAGTCGAAGAAAGATAGAAGCGAGATTCATAGAAGAAGATATACGAATAAAATCCTACCTGAGGTCGACTTAGGTCGAGAGGAGAGGATTAAATTAGAAGGCATCTGATAAATCGTAAATTACTAAAATTACTAAAAGATAGCTTAAATTACTAAAAGTAATGTAACACCACTTTTGTGGCATCATAAAATGCATACATATTTGAAAAACAATCGCATATTTCAAATTAAATTTTACCGTTCATAATTCATGTCACAGTCATATGGGAATTTACGACCGTTTTTTTATTGAATCGAATTCATGTCTTTTGCCAACTCAGTTTGATGAAACGGAACGCATGATATGTAACTCATGAGTTGATCACATTCCAAATTTAAATAGCAGGTGACCGAATGGAATGAGATTGGCTTGTTCGATAAATAGATATCGAATCTACTTCTTTATTACGGAACTTCGCAATTATCGATAAAAACACTTTTAGCGGTTCCATTGACACTTTTCTATTGAAACGAAATTTAAAGGGCTTTTATAAAGCCGTAATGTATGTTGTTTGATTAGTAGGTGCAATTCAAACTGAAACTGGTTTGTGCAAAGACAGAAATTATCTTGATTACGACTGACGTAGAATTAATTTATGATAGCATTGTTTTATATGGAACTTTTAGTAAGCGACAATTGATTTAATGGACGCAAGCACTGCTATGGTATTTTAATTCATAATTTAATCAAGTTATTAATGCGCGTAATTCAATTTATTCATAGCTATTTATAACACTTGAGTAACATAATGACGATGTTGCATATTTTTTGCTATTACTTATGGTTAAAAGGCAACCATTTTTTATTTATTTTTAACGATTATAGTCGAGTAATTTGCACACAATTTCAGTTTGACTTTATGTTGACTCTTGTAATAATTGTTTTTTTTTCAAGGTTTTATTATAAGTGTTATATTGGAATTCCATTGAGTAGGTTCTAACGTCACACTCTCCTTACAATGTTTTTCTTCACCGATAAAAATATTAATGTATAGAACTTATATATAAAGTTAATAAAATAGCTTCGAACTTGAAGGCCATTTTGAAACGTGTACCATAAAAAAAGAATATTATCTAAAAACTGTCCCAATGTGGAGTACTCTCAGAATTTTTTGGCTTTCTTAGCCGTAAAAGCAAATGATAATAAATTTAACACACACCTTCAAAAAATTTAACGTCTGGGATTCAAACCCCGTACCCGCTCTTAATTTGAAAGGCGTTCATACCACTAGGTTAACAGTGTTCATTGTAGCTAGTATTTTCCCTTCACTGTTTTACATTTTAAAATAATACCTTGTAACAGAGTAAGGCAGGACAAATACAGTCTTTTAATAGAACTACCTATAGGTACAACATATCATATAGATATGGAAGACACAGCCAGCTATCACTTCCCGAATACTCCCGGCTTGACACAACCACAAGGTATGAAGCTAATATCAGGTTGTAATAGAATTACGAAACCTCTAATGTTCAATCCAACCTCAATCTCCAAGAAGCAAAATAATCAGACGTGTGTAGGGAGCCTGGATAACGCGGGGGATTCGCAATGTCGTATGCCACGCACGTTTGTTCGTTTTGTGTGGAAATTCAATTTGGTCGGGTTATGTGAATGGTGGGTAGGTTGAAGATGTAGAGTATTTGGAAGTGGTATAGAGGGTATAAACTTTTAGTAGCAACTTAGTAAAAATATGGTTTTTGTAAATTAAAACTGTGTCAATTTTTAAACTAATTACTCTATTATGTAGTTATCATATCAAACGTGTTTTGATATAAATAATATAATTCCTGTTTGTGTTGTTTATATTCACAATGTAGTTTAATGTTATCGATCTTAAATTTCGAGCGACACTTTAAAAGTAAAGGCTATACACAGGGTCCAATTCAAATTATTGAAATTCTGCAAGTTACATAGTAGGTCAACTAACCTTTCTGTCATCTTCACACACACACACATATCTATATAGTTACCTAATTTGGCAACCAAACTTCATCTCCCTTTTTTCAATTGTTTTAAAATTCAATATATTAAATATTGAGTTTTAATAATACTAGTAAGTACGGATTTTCCAAAATCAACTGCGTCTTTTATTCCACATCACGTCACATCCAGCCCGCCTATGTCCATACCGGAATCCTTTAGAAAATGGTCATCGGTCCAACTTAGAAAATTACTTACATGCCGAAGCAATTTCCATAAACCGCAAAGAGTATGAGCAGCAAATAAACAGTGGACTTTGTCGTGCCGCCGCCGCAAGATTGCGAAGACATTGTCTTGTGGGAGACTAGCCTTCCTCCTTTCGTTACTTGCATTTTTGTGTATATATATGCATATACACTTATATATGACACGTTTTTAACATAAAAATAAGATTTGTTTTGAAAATTTAATTGTTTCTTTTTTATTTGCACGAATAAGATCACAAGATATTAACGATTATTTTTTCATTTTTCTTTTGGGTGGAGGTCATTTCAAACTTCGGGATAATTGCAGGGATCCTATGCTAAATAAAACGAGGTACGACTCAAAATTCTATATCTATATAATTTTACGATCTTGTAAGTCACGATCATAATTATAATATTGCTGCTCTAATCACTTGTGAACAATGTAGTAAATGAGTACACATAGTAAATGGACACTGCTACCCATGAAAATTGTAAGCAATCCCAGATAGGCTTGTTCAACTTAAGATTGGCTACAAATCTTTGCTACCTTTATTTAAAACGCTTTCTACACTCATAGCCCCCCAGTAGGATTCTTCTGTGTCGTGGGTGCCATAGACACACACATACACGAATAAACAAACATCCAGACCCAGAACAGAAATCTCAATTCATTATTTAGATGACTGTCTGACCGGGAATCGAACCCGGGACCCTAGACAGGTATGGTAATCGTTGCGCCACGCGGGTTGTCAATTATGACTAAATTATTACGAAAAATAAGTCTCACTAACATATTAATAACCTTAATTACAATATCCCAAGCACATGTCCATTCTAATCAGATCCGAGCATTATTATGAAGCTTATCAAGTCATAACATTGAGTATGTCGGCAAGCATTTGTCACTTATTGATAGTGATATTGATAATATCAGATCTCCACAATATTGATAATATCACTATATCTCTATAATCACGACTAAGAGTGGGTTCATGTGTTTGTTCCCAGCGGATTTTTTTATTAAACATGTTTCATTTCACGATGGCGTGTCACCTTTAAATATAATAAAAAAAGGTTGAAGTCTGAATAATAAGTAATAAACAGTAGGTTGTGTTAGGTGTATGATATTTTATTAAGGAACAAAATATTGTTATGGTTTCAATTTATTGTCGAGTTTTCAAACATATTGCATGTAGGCATAGGAGATATACTTCTGTTTAATAATATGAAATAAGTTTATTATACTACTAAGGTAAATATTTAAAATGATAATTTGCATCATTTAAATAACACAATTTAACTTTGATAATTAAGTACCGATATAAAATTCAATGTATATTTTGTTATTATGCATAGTTCTTCTTTTACTTATTTAGAAATATAATTTTAGAAGTCTGCTACAATCTAGATTAGATTATAGTGTTTGCATTATCTAACTCCATTCATATTTCCATATTTTTTTATTTAATTTTAAGGACATAGCTTTCCAACTCCTTATTTAGCCGAGCAGACTTCTAGGGTTGTTTAATGTGTCTTTTTGTGTTCCAAAAACACCTATAAAATCGAATATGTAACTATGTACGAATATAAGCGCGTAATTTTTCTCTTCCCTCTTTCAATTTATACATTTAAACCATGGGAACTACGTGTAAAATATTTTACACTCTTAACCAGGGTAAGAAACACAGCTAAGTATTTCCACCCTTAATAAGTTAGAATGTGTGATTGATCAGCTGTTCGCAGTGGTAGACGACAGTTAATAAATCGCGCCCCAAGGAAAATCTTGTATGGTACAAGTTGTAGGCGATTTTACAGGATATTCAATTTCTGTTGCAAAAGTCATCAATAATTTAATAAAACCAGTTTTATTACGCTATTATTAGTTACGCAGTCCATATACTCGTATCTTTCTTATTTTAAAAGGTCACTACTTTTAAAGCATAGTAACTACCCAGTTTTTTTAAATCATATTTGTACTCGTATATGCGTTAAGCTTATAGGTATAGTAACTAAATAAATCATCACAAAGTATGGGGGTTGAAACAAACATCATTTAGAAGAAACTGAAGAAAACAAACTAGATAATGAAGGGTTTGTCATATTACAAATACTTTATTCCCATATTCCTGTCACGTGGGTTGCTATATCACGCAGATAGATAATATACGAGTATAACATGCATCTTACTTACCCAAAGCGATTATAGTAAAAATCTTAAAGTAAAACAATCCATTATACAAACTGGTTAGGTGAGCTTAACATTTTATGTGTTACCACGGAAAACTCCATTGCGTCCTACTGACACTAGCTGCCTGATTTAAAATACGTACTCTCTTATTGCTTGGACCACACACCAACAATTCCTTCCGTCTTGAAAGTGTGCGCGTTGACACGCGAAATTAATATTGCAAATGAAATAAGGGAACATTGGAAATGTGTCTTTTTGGTTCACTTGTTAATTTTTCAAGCGTTTGCTTATTATACTAATTGGATGGGACTGAATAACTCTTTCTTCTTCATTTCTATTTCTTTTTGTAATATTAAGTTACTAGATGATTCCCGCGGTTTCACACGCGTTTAAAAACTAAAAAGGAATATATAAGTATATAAACATAATTGAAATCTTCCTCTTTTGTGAGCGAGCCCGCAAGTGCTTAAAGCGCGCGCTTATGCTTTTTTCATAAATTAAAGTAATCTATGTTACGCCTTAGATTTTTAGCTATCTTTCAGTAAAAGTCCCGTCAAAAGCGGTCCAGCAGCAGAGAGAGAGAGATAACAGACCGACCGATCGACCGACCGACCGACCGACGGATGGACGGACGGACGGACGAAAGAAAGAAAAAAAAGGAAGATAGAAAATCATTAAACAAATTCCATATAACTACAACCAGCACTAAATTAAATGAGACAAATATCAAAGCTCAGTGACTTAATATTTATTAGCTTTCATTTGATATTAACGTCCTTCGTTTAAATGTCGCTATCGTAGTTCTATTTAACGGGCGTTTATCTAAAGATAATCTACGAGGTATTCGAGTCCGCAGTTGAAAGGACAAGGGCGACACTAAGGTCACGCCTTGGTTGTAAAGGTATGTAACTTAAGATTTATAAAAAACTAGTTGACAGATCTGCAATAGGATAAAATACTTTTGTCATATTTTTATTAGATTGTTAATAAGATTGATTTCAATTAATGTATCGTAGTATTTTAACTTTTATTGCATTACTAGCTTATCTCCGCGGTTTCACCCGTGTTAAAGAAGTCAAGGGGCATACATATTTAAACATAAGTGATACTTAACGCACTTGCTACAGCGCGCGTGCGAGTTTTTTTTTTTTTTGAAAATTAATATTTTGTTATAAATATGTCATAAGCTGACCAGTAAATTATTGTTTTATATCATGAAAAATAATGTAAGGCACCTCATTCCATACATTTATTGCTTTTTTGATAGGAAAAGAAAAGAGAAAACAAAAAAAATTACATTATATTAACCACGACACATAATAATGTGGTTATTGTTGGAAACCATACTAAGGCCTAATAAGGCCTTAGTATGGTTTCCAACAACATGCATCAAAAATCAATATTTACTCTCAAAATTATAAGGGAACTGTCTTCAAAAAGAAACACTTCAAACTTACTTTTGCGAGAATATGTCCTCAAAATATACGCTTTTATACTTAAGCACTTTACCACTCGACCGTGCAGTCACCCCTCAGACCGCAATCAACGTCTGCCCTGAGTGGCACGTGACGTGTACAAGTAATTAGACAGTGTATGGACAGGGGACACATCCCAGTGTCTTAGTGTCTATGACACTACGCTGCTAAAACACAATGTTCAACTAAGTAGATTCTGTTTATATATGTAGTACAGTGATACAGTCGTAATAGGGGGTTTTATGACCTATACTAGACGAGACCTTTACGGGAAATACCTATTTTTTTTTTATTATTTATCCACTTTAGAATGTCACATCTAGCCCTTATTCTATCTCCTTGCAGTCATTATCGACATTAATTGTTGCCGATTGACATGTGCATACCGCCTACACGTATAAACTGTCGCAACCCATATCGTTCGCTTGTTACATATTTTGCTTGTCACATCTAGTCACCTAATTCCTTGCAGTCATTATCGGCGTTCATTGTAGTCGATTGTCACGAACTTACCGTCTAAACATAAACTTTCGTGACTTTCATCATTCGAATGTCACATCTAGTCTTTGAACTAACTCCTTAAAAGAGTCAGCCACATCCAGTCACCTAATTCCTTGCAGTCATTATCGGCGTTCATTGTAGACGATTGACATGAGCTTACCGCCTACACGTATAAGCTTTCGTGACCCGTATCATTCGCTTGTTACGGCCAAGCTTGATCCCTTGCAGACTGTCTGTTTAATTACATTTCCCTCTCTTATGTGTGAATAACTATTATTCATAATATTTGCCAAATATACTAAGATTATGTGAAATTAAAATTTTATTGCAAAATAATGCAAAAATAATAATAAATAATGTATAGTAATGATAAAGTTTATATCAAAAATAGTTTCTTAAAATACGCTTTCGACACTCATAGCCTTACAGTAGGATTTTCTCCTATGTCGTGAATGCCAAGGACACACACATACACGAATACACAAACACCCAGACCCAGACCAGAAATCTAAATCCATCATTCAGATCATGTCTGGCCGGGAATCGAACCCGGTACCTACTGCGCAGCACACCAGTATGGTGATCGCTCCGCCACGGGGGTCGTCAATTCT
>DWPV01002304.1:0-17574 GCA_018251915.1 Urbanus proteus proteus
CCTAAAAAAAGAAACACAATTACTTTGGTAATACCTACGAGTAATAAATTAACAATGAATAATTATTATTAATCATTATAATTTAAAATTGAACGCATTAGAATAATTATTCTATTCACAAAGTATTATTCTTCGGCCTTCTACGATCTCCATTATCTGCAGTCTCTACATCAAACTTTAATATCAATACTTGCTTATTCGTGTCGATAACGCCCTCTTGTGAGCGGTAGAGAGAACAGTATAACAGTGAAGGGCCTAAAGAAAAATTGTTGAAGTAATTTATGCATAGAATTAGTATAATCATTTTGTAAAAACCCATAAGTAAGATGAACGTGGAATTTTTGTCGAATTAATTCAAATACTGTTCTTACTAGTCATATTAGAATTATATTTTCGCATTTCTTTGATGTTGAATTTTCTAACGGCATTTTTTATTGAGTCTAAAAGTAGACGTTAAACGAAATGATACAATTTTTAAAAGCCTCCTCTAGCTCCTCCAGCCTCCTCTAGCTCTACATCCAAAATTGTCTCCAAATCTTATGTTAGAGAAGTGACATTTAACTGCGTGTTTTTAATTGGTTTGTAAGAGGTTTGTAAACTTTATTTGAGCATCTATAGTTGCCTTGGTGACGCAATTGTATACAAACAAATCTAACAAGAATAGTTATTTATTTTTGTGATATAACTCTTACATTACATTACAACAAGATAATATACTTACCTTACTTATTGATATTGTGTATTTGGTGACAAATCAGTACATTCATATAAATATCTTTCAAGTAATTAAAATTGAAGAAATATGCTTCTGAAGAAATTGAAAATAGTTATGATTGGACCGTCCGAAGTAAGTACCTACGTAGCTGGAAAGTTATTTTACTGAGAGATTATGTAGTCTTACTCTCATGATAACGCCTTACATTTTTTAAGGCAATATTGCATGTGTGTGTGATTAAGAGTTAGATCTTATGCTAATAAAATTACGTGAAATCAAAGATAATGAATATTTAGGTGATAATATAGGGGATATAGGTACATATAGATATACTATAATTTTTAATATGTAGTTAACTCAAATCTTTTAAGGACGTTAAAATTTCAATAAAAGGAAATATTTTTGATGGTTAAAGTAGGTAACGATACTTGGTATAATAGACTGCCAAAGTAATAGGTACTTCGGTCTGCCCCATCTAATACGTATTTCTCAACCCTAAAACAGTAGAGACACTTACACGAATATAGCCTATTTAGACCTCTGAGATATCATTACATCTGTAATCTACTTGAAGTAACACTATAATTATTCTACTCAATATTAGTTAGGTGCAAAAGTAACTAGACAGCAATGAGCGATTCGTCACTACCATCACTAAATTGTCGAAAACATGCTTGCTGGCAAATTCTGCATTATACAAAAATACAAATATGTAGCTACACAAATGAACTTCTTGACTGTACTTCACTGTACTTCTGTAAGTTAAGCTAAAAAAAATTGCTCCTAGCAAACACTATCTGCTGTGCATAGGTAGAAATATAAGTTGGGTACCAAATACGCCTGGTTCTAATGATTATACAGATGCGTTACTATAGTTTAGCCTTAGATAAGACTAATCTTATCTGGGGCGGAACAAGGATGTCCCTGAGCGGCAGTGTCTGGTTACCATCAGGTGGACTGAATGCTCGTTTGCTATGTAGGTATTTCCATAATATTTTGGTAAATAAAAATAAAACATATACTTACTACATATGTATGTGTATCTATTTAATTTGTAATTTCAGAGTGGAAAAACGTTAGCAGCTAATTTCATATCAGAATGCATGAATATTGAAGAAGCAAGTCCTCCACGACCCACGCAGGGTGTTAGAATAGTGGAATTTGAGCTTTCTAACTTGATTATAGACGGAAAGACAAGCAAAATCGACATTGAATTATGGGATTGCAGCGGTGACCACAAGTACCTACATAATTTATTATTATAATTATGTATTGAATTATAATATCTGTCGTTCTAATAGGATCCTCGTTGGTTATTTCTGTTCGATTCAATCGACACTAAAGTGATCAATTTAAGTTATGATGTACCCAGGTAAATAACTGTCATAACTTACAAACATTCCTACTGTGTTAAAAGCATATTGACGTGGAAGTACACGTACATACCTATTAAATATATTTCTCCGTGAAGTCAGTATTTGAACCTTCCAACATCTCTATATGCCGTAATAACAATTAAGGTCGTATAAAATAATTCTATAACGGATGTAAGTTAATATGTAGGTAGCTTAATTTTAACAAGGAAAGTTAGCTACATTAACACTGACCATTACATTAGCACTTTAACGCATTTTTTTCCAAACGCTTTGAAGTTTTCCATCAAATTATACAAAATAAAACGTAAATGGTAACGTAAACGTGTTCGCAATAACTTTATGAAAGTAATTAAAACACAGTTGGTGCAGCGCCACCTGTAGTGATTGTTTGGAACTACTTAAGTTGTTTCACTGTGAATAATTTAGCATAGATGGACAAAGTGTATCAGTAACCTTTTTATTATCATGCTTTAATTCTAATTTCAGATTTGAATCATGCTGGCCATCTCTTCGTCTTGGCGTCCAGGGTGTTATACTGATGTGTTCTCGAAATAACATTAATAATGCATCAAGAGAATTAGAACTTTTATACAATTACTTTGTGTCTCAAACCAAATTATCTCCAAAACAATGTGTCCTTTTCTACAATACTGTTGATGATCAAGAGGATATTGATTCGCTAAATTTGTGTATGTACCTATTTTGTGTTTTCAACGAAATTGTCTATAAATTTTTATGGTACTTTTTCATTAAAATTTTGTTTTGGATTTTAAAGTTTGTGTGTACCTACCTACCTGTGTGATATAACAGTAATAGCTTTAAAACTGGAATTTAGAAATGTTAATTGGTAATCATTTATTTTTCAGCTTCTACATTTTCGAAAGTATCTCAAGTCGCTGTGAACTTAAAATCTGGAAGTAACAAACTAAAAGTAGATTTTTCCAATTACGTTGCTTCGGTATTACAAGTATTGAACAAAGAAGGTTAAAGTTTCGTGTCTTCGATGGACGTTGTGGCCTACTTACCTCTTAACTGCTTCTATGAAATCAAGATACTGAAAAACATTCATGAATTCATTCATTGTCCAATTTCTTCCAGCATTATATCATAATTATTTACAAGATATTCCTATCTTGAATGCACTGTAAGGAATCAACATGAAAACAAGGGATACTAAAACTTTTATATAATAAAAGGTTCGAAATCGATGTGTTTTGTATAAACATAATTTATTTTAAAGTAATTACAGTCCAGTATTCTTTATCTTTTCTTATCACAAAAACTAAGAAATAACTTAACAATCAAATCATATGAATTATTTATCATATTGCTTTGTATAATATGTAGGTAGATATTTACTGGACAAAATGATTCACTGTCATCACATTTTCAAAAGAATCCCTATATGATACTGATATATTATTGCTTGTTTTTGAGATATGCTCAACAATCTCTGAAAAGTTTTATATGATGATTGTTGAATCACCATAATCATTATTAATGTCTAAACCGCAGTGCCACACAAACAATTACTTATTCATTGTATCCAGTAATTTAACTATGAACGCGTCAATTATGGATATTCAGAATCATACTGTATTTTAAAAACAATATAGTGACGCTATTACTTCCTACGGCTAGCATTTACATTTCATGGATTTTATATTTGTCTAAATTTTTCGATTGATTTTATCCACTTAATGACTAGATACTGCTTATAAATTGTTATTTGCGTGGCTCATAGTTTACAACATAAATTATGAATATTAATACAAATATGCGTAAAAACTCAATCATAAACTTGCACTCAGTCTTAAAACATTTGGCCCGTATAATGAGTACTTTTAAAATGAACTTAATTCATTTGATATTTTAATTTAACATAATTTACTAAAATACTATAGATTATGTATGAAACTATCAATAATAAATTTACAGTTTAAAATATTTACACTAAAACTTGTACATGTAAAGCAATTTCTTATTTTCCTACATTATAATAATATAAAATGTAAAAGAACTGTCATTAAGAAAGTCTGTCGTTATTTAAATTTATCACATTGATCACATTTTGTGTCATGTGGAAGGGCTTACGAGTTTTAACAATAATATGACTTATATCATTAACCTAATTCAAAATATACACAAGCTAATGTCTATCATTCTTCCAATTGCTCCTATCACTAAAATTATTTCTATCTCTGTGTCCTCTTCCTGAGCCGCCTCGATTCCAACGATCGTTACCGCGCCCTCGAGGACCACCCCTATTTGAAAAGCGTTGGAAGTTTTGTTCTCCTTCCATATAATTGAAATCACTACCAGGTGGTGGAACATTAAATCCCATGCCGGCAAAATTATTAGGTCCACCAAACTTATTATTGAAATTATGTGGGATGTTGGGAGCGATGCCAAGTAATCCCGGCGTTGGCCCGCCTCTAGGATCCGGCAAGGACTGGTTGAAACCATGCATGTGACCGACGTTCATACTGTTCATACCTCCAATGCCCATTGAAGGCATGTTCATCATGTTTATGTTACCTTCCATTGAGCCAGGTCCACCCATATTGCCAAAAGGATTACTGTTCTGATTAAAATTAATAGGAGTCTTTAATAAGGCCTCCTTTGGCTTAGGCAGATACGTATACTCACCGTTTTCACCTACAGTAATACCTAAATTTGTAAATATGTTACATAAAACCGAATTACTCTGTATCGATGTCAAATCAAACTTTTTCCCAAGCGCTTTATCCTGTTGATGCTGCTTTATCATTTGTGTAACTGGAGCTAAATGTTGGTTTACAAATATTTTTTGTGTAGAACTCAATTCCTTATACCAGTTAGAATTTTGTAGAACAGTTTGTATATCTACCGAATTTAATTTTTGATCCTGATTGAGACTGTCAATAGTGTCCTTTGGCTTTCTTCGTGGATCCACGCGAGGAGCTGTGGAGACTACTTTCGCAGGTTTTTCGCTATCGCTGTTAGGTTCCTCTACCGATAAACGAAAAACTTTCCGTAGTCTTGGGTCTATCAAAGCTTGTGATTTCGCAGTGCTGTTTCTAATATCTGTGTAGTCTGGTCGCGGTATATGAATAGGTACAAGTTTATAAGCTATAGGCGGATGACTATTAATTGAACCATTAATTTCAGAAGCCGGTGTATAGTTCGGTATGGGTTTAAAAGGTAATCCTAAACGAAAATCAATATCTCCGCTACTACTCTGTCTGAGATCGGTGTCTCCAAAAGCTGGAATTTTATAATCAGTTTGACGTAGATCAACATCTGTTCTGCGGCGTCCATCTGTAGGTTCACCATCTACACAATCGTAAATAGAAACTCGTGGTGGCTTTTTTATTGGCTTAGTCATAGTGTCGATGGCTTTATCAGGTGACCTTCTCGACCGAGGATCTCTCAGTTTATTACTTTCAATGGATTCTGGGATACTGGGTTTAGTTTCATGCAAATTATTTTTCATTGTATTTAATAACTTTGTTACCTCTTCACTAATGTCTATTTTAGAAAGATCGCCTAATCTACTTAAAACAGTAGAGGGTTCGATTGCCTGTGATGTTGATACTTGTGGTGGCGACATTAAAGTTGGTCTCGGTGATGACGCAGGGGACTTCTTTTTGATTCCTTTTTCTTCATCACTGGAATACCATTTTTCATCTATTAATAAATTGTTATCCTCATCATCAGTAGTAGACCTTCGGTTCCTTTTGTCTGAATTTTTAAAAAGGGGCTCTGGTTGTAAAAATCTAATATCTGTATCACCTTCACTTTGAATCTTTCTTTCATCAACACAAGAATTTAGGATTGGCCTTTGATCATCATCAGTGTACGGAAGAACTCTATGGTCAACATCCTTTGATTCATTGGTAATAATTTGAGGTTCATGTTCAAAATGCTCGTTGGATATATCAATGTTTTCTTTATCTTTGGAGGCAAATTTTAATGCATCTTTTGTATACTGATCTATATCGATCATGTTAGAAATCGTTTCTTTTATAACGCTGTTATTTATGTTAGAATCATCATTCGCATTGGATGGGACTACTGGCTGGAATCGCATATCAATATCTTGCCCAGATAATTCTGATGGCACTGGTAAGCTATTAGTTACTGGCACTATAGGAGGCACTCGTAAGTCTAAATCCATCGTACCAGTTGTACCAACGAATTGTTGCGATTGTTGTTCGACATTATTTATTAAACCTAATTTTTGTATGCTCATTGTATTAAGTTGTATGTCAGTTATTTGTTTTAAAGATATACCAATACTATTTAACTGCAATACTGTCAATTGTCCCAACTGATCTAAATTTTCAATACCCATTTTTGTAAGATCAGTAATTTGTCTTGGCGTTAATACACCGGTTAGATTCTTGATGCTTAATACATTTTTATTGGTCGTGTTATTATTAGGAGACATACTGTTATTATAATTTTGATTAGAATGGTCATTTTGCCATCGTGACTGACGTATTTTAGGCGAAACTTTGTTCTGTCGGTCGTTGTTATAGGGATTCATTTGAAAATTATCAGGATTATTTTGTGGGTTCGGAATATTTAGCTCAAAAAGTGACGGTATATTTCGATTCGGATTGTCAGTGCTTTCGGAAAATTGTTGTATTAATTTCAGCTGTGTGGTTTGAATCATTTTTAATGCACCTTCTCTATTCAATCTTGGAAAATCGCCTAATATCTCTTTCGGGGCAGATTCAATATGTTTTAAAAGAATGTTTTTAAGACCTTCATTAAGAGGTTTACCATGCGCAAATTTACAATCATCTTTATAAATACAAGGAAGCCCGGTATGATAATATTTACATGGAAAGTCTGCATGCATATACAGACATTTGTCTCTTTTCGCACAACAATCCATTAAATAAAATTTGCAGAGTTCCATTTTCCTGGGTGGATCCCAATCGTGAGAATAAACACAGTCGTCGCCTTTGTGACATTTACCTTGCATATAAAATAAACAGATACCATCGAGATCTTGTTTAGGATGTGCTCCTCTTCGCCTGTCATTTTTATTTTTGTTGCGTTCGCGCTGGGGCGGTCGTCGACGATGATGTTGGTTTCCTCTAGAATCATGGCTACTGTCAGAAGCATAGGAGTCTCTGTCATCTTCCCCATATGTACCGTCAGGTGATTGTCTATGGACAGGCGACGCTCCTCTTATGCACATCATTTCATTTTCATCCATATCATCCGAAAATTCTTGCTTTTTACGCTTCTTGCTTGGACCATCTTTACCATCATATTTTTTTCGCTTTTTATGTTTCCTACGATCATCAACGTCATCTTCTATTTGAGATTCGACGTCATCATTCTTGTTCATAGCTTTCCGAATCGCCTTTTCAATATTACCAGCAAAATCATCTTCCATGGGACTTAAATGTTTACGACTTTTCTTGCTTTTATCCTTCGACTTTTGGTCTCCTTTATGGGATTTTGTTTTAATCTTCTTTTTCTTACCTGATTTTGAATAGTAGTAACCTTCCGCTTCACAATTTTCTGGTGGCATTTTATCCTCAGCAGCTGGTGATTCTTCTTTCTTATCTTCATTTTGGACATCAAGAGTTTCTTCGCCTTCACTCTCGATTTCTCCGTCCTCCAAATCTTCCGTATTCGTAGCAGGATCAGCCATCATGAATGTCTCACTGAAATTGAGAAAGTAGGCCTATTAATAAACTTCAGTCATTTGCATAAAATACCAGTCAAAGGTTATTATAAATGTCGTAAAAATAGAAATAGTTGCTCTAAACTGATTTTATGTTAGACATTCGAATTAAATCCTTATTCAAAAGGTAACTTTATAGAAAACTTGCAAATAAAAAAAACTTTAAAGTTGTATTAATTGTAACGTAACAAAATTGCGTTATTTTCAAATTAAAAGTACTTCACTGCCAAATAAAAACTGTTAAAATGTCTAAGAATTTCAGTTCTCGGCTGAAGTAACCTAGCAGTCGTGTGATAGAGCTTAATCTAAAATTACTCTTTAAAGAATAAATGCCAAATATGGTAGCGAAAATAAAAATGACCCTGTTGTAATAGAAAGAAAATAAATCGTTAAGTAATAATAAACGTAGTAGAAACCTTAAAAGTAGAACAACGAATCGCTAAACATGATTAATTAGGTCCTAGGTACTTATGCCAATGATAAGATAAGATCTAGTTTATCAAGTGTATGTAGGTATATATTTTTACCATTTATAAAAAACAATTTATACACTATTAAAATTGTATTTTTGCAAAATACTTTGCATTTTTTTACAATTACAATACTCAAACAATTGCAATTCTTTGATAGTTGCATTAATTTGAATAGATTTTTTTTATTGTAAGTTATCTAAAAATCACGTTTGTAATCTTATTATTTCTTTGTGTAGACTCATCGGCGGATAGAGATGTACGTCACAAAGTGAACTTGGCAACGTCGCAATTCCGCCATGTTTATGTATAACCCAACTTATTTAAAGAGACCTTAAAAACACATGATTATTATAAATGCAGGAAATAGCTAAATAAACTAGATACCTAACTAGTGAAAATAAATAATTAGCTTGTAAGTTATAATTAACCACAAATTTTAAAGTCACTCCCTTCAAGCTCTATCATCATACACTAGATAAATTGAACTTTGGAATCACTAATGTAAAGATACAATCAACTGAACTGAAGATTGACGTCCTATTTTTTTAACCTTATATAAATCGAGTGAAAGTTAGCAATCTAAATAATTAGAATAAATACAATAATTATGTTAAATAATTGATCCGTGTCCCAATGGACACCATTTTCCCTCTTATATACTATACCTAATATTCGTCGAAACAATTAGCATTGAGAATGATTCTCCAAATAGCACTAGTAATAAGTGTTGCGCAGATATAAATTCAACATGTATGGCAGAAGTCAGTACAGTAACTGTTCATAGCCACTACTTTCAAATAAATTAGTAGATACGGCCAGGTAATACAAGCAGTGGGTGGCCGTTCACATTTCACAATGTCTTGCTGCGCGCTGCGCTCTCGCCACGAATTGATTGAATGACGTCAGCCTTCTAGAACGGCAAGATATAGCTATGTCCTTCCTTTTTCGAGGTCACGAAGAGTACAACGCTCACTCACACAAACACAATGCTACTTTTTATAGGTACTGGCGTATAGTGACTCACTGTCAAATAACCTAAGTACCATCTTAATTTGGGAGCATAATGCATATTTAGATAAAGGCTATAATTAATTTTTCTAAATGAAATTTAAGGGAATTTATACTGTTTCATAATACAAGCTTTAGTAAACGATATACTTAATACCGACCGTCACCAAATTACCAATGATTAGCTTTTTGAATAGAAAGTACATACGTATTATTATCGGAAGTTAACCAATTTGTAATGTATTAAATTTGTTATGTAAAGAAAATGTTTAAATGTTCATGCAATTTAAAATAAAATGTATTCTAGATGATCAAAACTAAACAGATTGAGCATTTTGCAAATCTTACATCCGCCATTTTGACCTATGTCAGAAATAAATATAAAACGATCACCATTACATTTATGAATAACCAAAAATTATCTACTAATTTGTAACGCAATAAGGATGAATACAGATTTAAATTTGTGTATATACTGCACATGTGTGGCAAATTATTTCTTTAGCTGATCAAGCACTTTATGTACAAAATATAAGGGGGCACGCATTCATTATAATGGCCTAGCAAGAAAATAATATATTTTACCATCTTACATTTAAATGAACGATTCACTATGTGCGACTACTATACGCCATGTAAAATGGAATTCTTTCATAGCATTGCTGCATAAAGACGACGTAACAAATTCGAATACGCAATATTGATTTCGGATTCGGACGACGACTGCAGCAACAGAACAAAGCAAAGTTATTCGGATCGTCGATTATTAGTTTCACGTTGGATCACTGTTAATAATGGTGGCGCTTTTGTAGCGTCGCATTTCCAAACAGTTAATATCCGGTAGTTTCATTACTTTTTATTTAATAAAGATTCTAATAACAGAAATATATAAATTTATAGCAAGTTATAATATAATTAAAATATATAAAATGTAAATATGCTGAACAACATGTGTATTTATTTTAAAAGGAATTAACATATTCATTATACCATAGAGTCTTACATTCGTTATGAATTTATGGGTTGCAATAATAAAAATAAGGTATATCACGAATATCTTTATATTTTTTTTTCTTTGTACGAATTTATAGTTTTCGCTAATTTCAATAGTTCACTCTAAAAATTGTAAATATTGATAAATTTCACAACAATATTTTGTTTATAATCTGTAATTTGTGATGATAAATATGACAAAAATCCAGACGTCAGACTCACTGTCAAGTCAACTATTTTTTTTATCAATATTGCATGTCATTTGTGATAACGATAGTCAGCAGCGAATGACTGAATGCTAATCAATTTTAATTGCATTTTTGTAATTCACGAAGCTGGCCGAATGAATAGGATTATATTAAGAGTAAAGTAACATAAAATCTCGTATAGAATGTGAATTTACTCTGGATCCCCTAGCTTGATTGTTTTATTATTGTTTTGTGTGAGAAATCAGTATCGTTTCACTATGTCTGAACTGAACAATCCATTCGCTGGTCTGATAGGAGTACCGGGAGGGGGTACCTCCCAGGATTCGGAGTACGGCTCTGGTCAGCTGCAGATGAACATCAAGGCCGCAGCGGTAAATGAAGAAATCAGAACGATCAATGGTATTGTGGAGAATGTTTTCCACTTCACGATTAATCCGAATGCCGTTGGGGAGCTCTCTGATAGGCAGCTTATTTTCCTGGAGGAGCTTGCGCAGGCCATGAACCCGCGACTGCACATTGACCTGGAGGCCTTGGAGCAGGCCCTCTTCGAGCGACTCCTCCTGACTGACACCGAGAAGAACATAATACCTAGAACAGTAAAAGCGTACAAGGAGCACGTGATCCAGAAGCAGGTATTCCCGTATCTCTTCAGTTCCATGCAGAACATTCAGAGCTATGACCAGTACAACAGCAACACCGTCAAGAATGCACTAGATAAGATGAAGGAGCTGATATTCCGGAACGCGGTGACAGCGCTGAAGCAGCCGGCTTTGTTCGAGAATCAGGACTTTTCAGTGCAATTAGTAGAGCTCCTACAACACGTCGATCCCCAAAGTCATACATTCTTCTTAGATTTGGTAAAGGCGTTTGTTTCTGAAGGTGAGTCTTATTTCTTAAAATGCTTATTAAGTGTTGTATGTATTCATCGTTAAGCAATTTGTGGTCTGCTCCTGCACAAAAGCATCTCCCAGTAGGGAATAAACTAGTAATGAAATAAATTCAGTTTTAAGGCTTTAAAAAAGGACTTTAGTAAATTTTACAAGACTACTCTAAAAAGAAGATTTAGTTTTAGGACTCGCGTCCAAGTTTTCTAAGCTTGTCTGAGTTTTGTAAGTTGTTTTAAAGTTGTGGTGTAAAATGAAACAAATACTACTGTGTAACTACATATTTTTTTAAAAGTTTACCTTTGACTTGAAAATATTTTCAGTTAGTTTAGTCTTATAAGTCTCTTTAGAAACGACAAAGTCCAAAGATAAAACCATCTTAAGGTTAAAGCTCTTTAGTGCCAAAAGTATGACTCAAAACTTGTGACAAAAGACTAGTGAAGTCATGAGTCGGCAAAAAAGAGTCGAGGTCAATAAAACTTGATTGAGACTGAGTCTCATTGGTAAGTATGACGACCCACGTGGCAGAGCAGTTACCATACCGCAGTTGGTCTTGGGTTCTATTCCTAGCCAGACTGATCTGAATGATGAATTTAGATTTTTGTTCTGGGTCTGGATGCTTGTGAATTGGTCTTTGTATGTCTATGGCACCCACGACGCAGAAGAAAATCACCCTGTAGGGCTACGAGTATAGAAAGCGTCTAAGCGTCTAGGTATACCTAAACTTCCATTAAGGAAAGCTTATAGAATATCATTAACTAGGTTGAAATTTACCATAAGGCTTATAAATTTCTTATTTACAACTCTAATAAAGCTCTTCAATACACACATGACAAAAAAGAGAAAAAGGCACTAAACTGTTTTGTTATATTGATATGTTGCAGCAACTAGCTTAATTTGGGTTTATTAAAGCTTGAACTTAAATGAGACTTAGATTTCTGATATTTTTTTTCAAATTTTATAATTACATTTATGAATAGTCTACCAATGTATTATATGTTGTATTAGATGTTATGGCTGCATATAATGATATGATTGACTAGCGTATTGAATACAGTAAGTCGTCCCAATTTCTGAAGATACAAGACTGTTAATTATCGGTTAATTATTCTATTTAACTGCAACATAAGTACAATTAACAATACATCAAAAATCCTAACTGACCTAGTACTCATTAACATGTCAATACATCGTGTACTTATGACAAATGTTTTATTTCATAAGTTCTGTCACGATTATAACTAGTTAACACCAACGTTTTTACAATATTCAAGTAAGAAATGACTATGCAGTTCAGTTCATCTACCAATTAGGTTATTTACACTTAAAAGCAAAACATAGCCACTCATAACACTTGTTTTTACAGAACTCTGGCGGTGATGCCTTTGAAAACAAATCACAAAGGATTTTATCTGTTGAAATATTTATATAATGTGACATTTACAGGCTCTGAAGATTGTCAAAATCAGCTGAAAGATACAATGCTGCCTGTGTTGAGAAGGATTCACGCTCATGTCAACAAATCTAATCTCATCAACCTACCTATTTACATTTTGCCATCGATTCAGGTATTTGCAAGTAAGTATTCTAATGTATCTTTTGTTCATAAGATTGATATAGTAAACAAACATGCGTCTCTCTTATGTTAAGTGATCACTGCCATAAGCAACTTCAAATAAAATATGTATCCCATCTAAAATCAATCACAGATGTGGTGCTACTTCCAAGTAGCAATATGGTGTCTCACATGAGAGCAGGCAAACAGACCGTTCCAACGCATTGCTGCTTCATTCAATTTATTTCTAACTAGCTGATCCTTGCGGTTTCACCTGCGAAAAAAAATGTAAAGAGGCATAAATATTTAAACATAAGTGTGTAAGCTAAGGGTGTTTCCCAAATTAAAGTAGCCTATGCTACGACCTTAGACCTTCACCTATCCTACAGTGAAAGTACCGTCAAATCGGCCCAGCAATGCATTGAGTAAAGATTTGGTATTTTGAAATCACAAACAGACACTTCAATTTTATTTTTGTATAATATTTTGTATAAATATTTTTTGTATATTAAATATGAGAATAAATTATCTTCCTCCTTGAGTAATTATTAAGATAATTACATTTTTTATATGTTGTAATATTAGCAAACTACACAATATTCTGAAATATTAATAAACCTCACTTTGAAGTTTGTTCATTTTATTGCCTACGTCGTCTAAGCGAGTTAGTGTCTCTAAAGAACCTAATCTTATCATCAGCATTATATCTTCCATAGGTAATCCAAATCTGGCACCAATATTAATGGAGGCATGTGAACCGAAGCTTGAGAATAACGGGAGGCTGTACCAAGATTCAGTGATAGGAGCCCTGCTCAGCCTATCAGTGCTTCCTCGCACTCCACAATCCATGCATGAATTCTTTGATAATCCTATGGACCAGGTATTTTTGTTTTATATTATACATGTACCATATGTAATATTAATTTAAAGCGCTCAATTTTTGTAGGTAGTTAGGAGTAGTAAATTTAGTCAAGGAATACTATTTAAATATTTTATATTAAATAGACTGTGCGATTAATAACAATATTCTTAAGCAAGCATAGCGAACTTTATTGTAGCCGAAATCTAATATTTACTGATAAGGGTCTGTGCGATCTACTAATCTCTAATTCAGCTGTACTCAAAGTGTGCTCCGCGGACCCCTGGGGCTCCACGAGAATAGATAATAGAAGTGGGAATAGAGTGAACGGAAGAGGTGTATTAAAAATAAGAAAAATATACCTGTTCTATCGAGAGATATTTTAAAGCTTGTAGAACCTTTAGTAATTGAGAAATTTCTTAAGGTTTAAAATTTTGGGGGTCTGTGAAAATTTTCACTGTTCAAAAGGGGTCCACCACCAAAAAAGCTTGAGAACCGCTGCTCTAATTAATTTCATCGCCCAAACGGCAATAAGCTCAAATAGTTCCTCAATTATATATCTTGCAATTGCTAATGAGGCAATAAAGTTGCCGAGTTTTTCTTTGCCTTGCCGCGATCGAAATATTGGCTATACCTGTTATACTTATAGGACTGAAAATTGCAAGTCATCAATGAATACATAGCCAATATTGCATACTGGGTTGACAATGGCCTTAAGAATGCTCATTCCATATTCTGACTGTAATGGATCAATATCGAGCGCAGTTAGTGGTGAATATTTTATGAATTTTTCATATACGAGTATGCTTTAGAGTCTAGTGTTTAAAGTATAAGCAATCAGCCCTGATTTTTATATCACAAATTACATAACAATTTTTTTTCCAGTCGGCAACATCAATGATAGAGTCCTCTATCTGGAATGCGTCATCTCACCTTACCAACAATATGCATAAGATATTCTTAACACTGCTAAAAGCAGGTCCCCACATGAGAAACCGTCTTTTGACTTGGATTGGAAAGTGTCTGAAGACGAATGCTGCTCGAGGAAAACTTTGGAATGTACAGGTATTGCTCTATCTTACTTGGATTAAAGTTAACTATGATTTTAGATCATTGCAGGATAATTGAGGTAATGTCAATTCATAACAGTATGATGATATTGGTCCTACGAAATAATCTTCAATTTACTATCTACAAATTTGATTGGAAGTCTTTGGGTGACTTAAAAACGTTGGATCTATGTTTTTTTTTTTTTTTTTATTAATAGGCGGGCGTTTGGCCTCTCACCTAATGGTAAGTGATGATGAGTCCTAGGATGGGGCACGCTTGCCTAGAAGATGCCGATTAATTCCTATCAATATGCTTCAAATTATGCCCTTAGTTAACTTCAACTATCTGCATCAAGTTAATAGAAAATAGTTGAAAATATCCATCTAATATTAAGTGAAACTATCATGGGACACACAAAGATTATATGAAGAGATAATGCTTTATATTTAATAATTTGTAAATATTTCAGGCTGCCGAAATGAGTTCAGCTACATTGACATGCGTAACTGACGGGTTCATGTTGAACCTCGGTGCAGTTCTACTGCATCTGTGTCAGCCGTTCTGCAATACGCCTGATGATCCGAAGTCCCTTAAGATTGATCCCACATACGGTGCTGTCACAGTAAGTGAAAGTATAATTTCCAATATATATAATTTTTAAAGCCATATGCTTATTTTTAACCGACTTTATGCGTAAGAAAAGCTAAATATTTGTTAAATTTTACTATTTCAAGTTAAACTTTTTTTGAGGTGCCATGTCATGGAAATATGATAATAATGCTGAAGCACTGCCTATAAGTTTGAAAAAAGTAGAATAAAAACATTACAATAACTTTATTAGAATATTATCGATTTATAGATATCATATTTATGTATCATTATTTTGTATTTTTTTCTTTTGTAGTGGTTTCATTTCCCTGTTACACGTTACATTATTTTTGAGTTTTCTAATAAGCAGGCAGAGGATGCTTGTAGCATTAAGTTCACCATGGTGCATATGTCATAGTAAGATACATACATGAAGTAAGTGATACAGAAATAAATAAGCATATAAATAATATTGCAGCCAGAGCAATGCGCTTCAAAATCCGTTCACCTGGACTGTCTATACAACGAGACATGCCTGCTGCCCGCGAGAGAGGGAGAAGACGGCCGTTCCCTAGCGCGACCCACTGCAGACTCGTACAACTTCGTCACTGAGTGCTTCTTTATGACGCAGAAGTGTATTGATTTGGGTGAGATTTGGATTGTTTAGTTCATTACGTAAGGTTAGTTCGTTAGTGTGTGAGAATCAAATCTTTAACCTATGCGACGAAATATGGCGAAGGGTTGCGCGGCCGCCGTACCCTACCGTGTGCACCGGTACTTAAGTGCTAGCAAGCAGTCGGCATGCTAGTTAACACGATTGGACTTATTTCTTAGGATTTATGGATTAGAGTACGACGATGAGCGTACAGTCCATTTGACGGTAAAGAGCCACTACCGCCCACAGAACAGGTCCCTGATCTATCTATATATGTAGTTGTTGATTTCATGTATTTTAGACATAAGCACATACATACATTTTCTATATAAATGTTGCATACGCGTACAGGTGTCCGCGTGTGCGCTGAGAAGATGTGGCGCGTGGGGCAGGAGCTGGGCCGCGCGCAGCGGGCGCTCAGCGACGCGCTGGCGCTCATGGACCACGTGCGACAGCGCGCCAAGCACCTCATGATCAAGTTGGTTCACTGTTACCGGGCTGTGTCGTTGCTAGTGTGCCGCAGAGGATGTGGCGCGTGGGGCAGGAGCTGGGCCGCGCGCAGCGGGCGCTCAGCGACATGCCCAAAGAAAATTAGGAGCCATCAAAACTATCTACCTTAAAATATCCTCATAAATGATTACTATGAAATTAGAGTTGTTTGCATACCCACTATGTCCGTAAACACATATTCTTTTTTTAACCGACTTCCCAAAGGAAGAGAGGTTTTTTTTATGTTACTGTAATAAAAGATAGGTGTGCAAAGAATAAAATTTTTAATTTTCATAATTCGTAGTCATTTTTTAATTTGTACATATAGGTTTGTATCCCTTATCATATAAAAAAAGTGTGGCAAATTCCTTTAACGCTGTAATTTACCCACAGGTTTGTGAGTCTCCGATGCGCTCTCCTAGAGAACGACATGCTGACCAACCTCCACCGGCTGCAAGCGACCACGTGCACGTGGCTGGTGCAGGTGGCCATACGTCCGGATAGCGTGCAGAGCTGCTACGCGCCTACCACCGTCATGGCCATCAACATGCCCATTACGACACCACCGCCGGATACTTTACGGTGAGTTTATTCTATTCTGATACTGGTTTGTAAGTCTCTAATATAGAGTGTATTGGGTGTACCTTGAGAATGAATGATGGTGGAATTTAAACCGTGGTACAATCTTTACAGTACCACCGCCATACCTATTATGTGTCTTTCTTAAACATATATCGTTTAGGTGAAGACACAGTCTATGAAATCTAATAGAATACGAAAACCTGTGGTAGGTTTGCCTACCAGATTGTTTTTGGTAGCAGCTCATCTATAGCAGATTTACGGTATGGCATCAATCTAAGTGAGTTTTGGCGGGAACGCGGGAAGAGCCGTTTCGTTGTATAATATTATTCTTCTAAACTTGTGTATAGTCGTATTTTATGTGTAAAAATACTAGGATTTTTATCATAAAGCGTTCGATAACGTGCACGCGTGTGGGAAAGTGATATGATGCAGCGAGAGGTGACTTTTCG
>DWPV01002305.1:0-17571 GCA_018251915.1 Urbanus proteus proteus
ACCCCCTATGTAATTTTTTTTTCGATATCTTCAATGTACAGACATCGACCTCTTACAATTTTATTATAAGTAGAGATAGAGAAGTAGAGATGATAATTTTATTCTTTCAGATTTTATAGGTATATTATTTTTATATACGTAGCTACAGAGCTACGATACATAGCTACGAGATACTTGTAGTATCTCGTAGTTAAAGTAAGATTAATGAGTTTGATCTGTTTTTAACGTTTTTTTAAGTTTATAAAATAACTCAACTTTTAAGATCATCTCTTGATTCCACTCTTCGGTAATACCATTCAAATAATTATTTTCAGCAATCCGTTATTAAATTGAAAAAAAAAGTAAATACAAGGTAAAATCATTGAATGCGAATATAGAAGAGTACGTTTTATCGTGACAAAATAATGACGGTATGAATATTTCGTGGCACTCCAGTCCTCCGTTTTATATCCGGTGGCGTACGTAATTACGTTTTTTCTTAAACATTTCTTGAACGTATAAGGCTGACTATACACGTTGGTTCGAACATTGGCCCCAACGCCATAGATCTAACGTATGCATCTACAATACACACACTTTCAACACTTAGCCCCGCAGTAAGGTTTCTCCTGTATCGTGGGTGCCGAGGACATACACATACACAAATACCTACCCAGAACTAGTACAGAAATCCAAATGCATCATTAAGATGTCTGTCTAGCTACGAATCGAACCCAGGACCCATTGCGTACCAGACCGGGATTATAACCACTCGGTCACGCGGGTAGCCACGAACGTTCGTTTAACATTGGTCCCAATGCTATTTACTAGATCTTCATATTGGACTTATGGCGTTGGGGCAATTGAAACCAACGTGTGTAGCCGGCCTAATGGTTGTTAAGAAGTTGTCGTGTTCTGGCACGAGTGGATAATGAGATGCCAAAATAGACACGGCCGATGTTTGGTTTGACATGGTTTTCTTGGGCGGCCAAGTGCGGCGCTAATGTCGGTCAAGTTTACGTTCTTACTCGTCTATCCGTTAAATTTCGTATTTGATTTGAGTATGAAAATAAGGAAATAGTTCTTGATTGTTTAGCTATAAAATATTTCTGATTTTTACAATAAAAAAACGTAGAACCGCGTTTTAACTGCATTGCTATTACTAAAGCATAATTAAAATCCTACTTATAAGGTTATTATTGTAATTTTTATTTTAATAAATTCCATGACAAGAATAAATTTGATTAGGTATGTAATAACGTAACAGAAAAGTGTTATTATAAGATTAAATTCATTTATCTTATACTTTCTGCCTTAAATTATTTGACAAACCACAGTAAAACTTTCAAGGAAATCTACTGTCTCCTAAAATTCACAATACACTCGTATTACCTACTCGTATCTTAATTGTCCTCATTAAAAGACTCTCCGGGAACGTCATACAATGTGTGATTGTGCTTTGAAATAAGAATTGTTCTTGCAGCTCTATTTTTAATTAACAAGGTTTCTCTTCGTTTCGTAGTCTCTATTTCAACATACAATTATGCTGTGATGTATTTAACACGTTCTATTAAGCAGTAAAATTAAAAATATCAGGGGTAGAATCCTTAATTGTTAAATTTCATTTAATTATGTATAAATCAATCGAAAAAGTGTTATTTTTTATATTTCGTCTATTATTTCGTATTCTGCGAGTAATAATTCGTAGGCAACACTTAGTAGTTCTATAAGTTTACTCCTTATTGATACAGGTAACAAAATAGACATAGAATAATTTACGGTTACACAGGCTGATGTAATATTAACGTAACATACCGAAATCAGGGGCGAACAATATTCCTTAACACAAGTAGGCATACATGGTAAATTATTTAATTGGGCCACATGTTTCCTCCAGCGTATATGAAATACCTACGTAACACACATTATATTAATGGTACATATTGAGAATTGCTACAGGCAATATGCTTCGTTAAACGCAACAAAAATCAACGTAACAGAACTCCGAAGTAATTATAGCTATTTTATAGGTGACAGAATCTTTTGTAGTTCTATTATGAAGGTACTGGTATTTTCTGCGTGACTGGAGTTTTAAGCGGTTTTGGTGGTATTCTTATATAGTAGCGCTTAACACTGCTGTAATTCAGACAAAAGTGTGAGGGATGTGGCAAAGTAGAAATTTAGTCAAGGCGTTTCATCTTATACCTTAGAAGTAGCAATGTGACAGTTCTCATATTAAATCCTGTGATCCTGTTTGAAGATGATTACGGATGTTTATGATTATCAAGGACAATTTATTACTACTTGAACGGGGTAAACTGCAAAGCCTACAAGTAAGCTGGCATCTATCAATAATATATAGTACCCATGCGTGCCTACAAATGAGGTTTGTAGACATTTCCGCATAGATAAGTCCCATTTACTGCGGTCATGCCGGATATGAACGTATCTTCATATCTATCTACGAGTGTATATGGTTCTAATACATACTACTATACAACTGCTTGAACGGAAAACTGTCGACCTCTCAAGTGAAAATAGTTTCGAAAACTACGCATATGTTTCAAAACATTATAGATTTATTTATGATCATGTAGCTGTAGGATACTTTCGGTGTTTTTTTTAACTATTAAAAAAATGGAAACCATAGTTCAATATGCATTAATAGTATATTACGATACGGGTGTCCTATGTTGCCTATTACGGCAAGGCGTGAAGTTAGCGCCCGAGCGAAGCGAGGGTGATAAACGCCGTGCGTAATAGGCAACATAGGTCACTAGTATCGTATTTTATTTTATAGTACGCGTGACATAAGTCCGCTCGCACGCGGAGAGGCGTGCGTAAAGTGCGGGCTTAAGTCACAAAGTGCTATAAAATATATTACGCAATGCCTATTGTTTATTTCTTAATATCAGGATAGGAGTGCTCAAATTCACTTCACCAGGCACTACGCGAGCTCAGAGCTTTAACGAGTCATAGAGTTGTCTGGATACTCTCTTCATCAACCTTTCATCCAAAGGCCATTTCTATATTATTAGTAGCTAGCTAGCACTAGCTTCATTTGTTAAAATCAATGCGACAATCATGATCTATAAACCCACTTATGACTCAATAATTTGGCGCGAATGTAATTCCGTGTGACCTCGTATGCAATAAATGGGTTCGTCTATCAAAATCAATATGAATCATCGTTTTTAACATAATGAATTCTGCATAAAATATGTCGGCACTCTCATTAATGCAGGGAAATTAAATCGCTGAACGAGGCCCTCTCGGTTTGAGTACTTTTAATCAAACTTCTACTAAAATCATTTAAAATCCCTTTTCATGAGTAGCAAACGAAAGTGTACTTCATCGGACTTACTCTGAATTGAACTGTTAGGTCTAAAATTTTCAGAATTTTTGAAATTCCTAATTATTATAAATGGGAATGTCTGTTTATTTGTTTGTTTGTTTGTAAGGCCTTCACGCCTCAACTGCTCAACCGATCGGTATGAAATTTTTCACCCATATAGTAAGGGATCCAGAAAAGGACATAGAATACCTTTCATCCCGAAAAAATTTACTACTCCCGAGGGATAGAAACGTAACTTTTATACAAACAACTTACTTACTTTCATACCTACGACCTCTTTGTGTGAATGTACACATTAGGGCGAGCGAAGCTGCGCGTAAAAACTAGTTAATTATAAATTACTTGATAATCAAGTTGTAACTGCTCTTAGCAATTATTGTAAGACTAACACTGGATATTTTTTATAGACAGAAATAATGCTTCCGCGATCTTATTACGAGCACTTTCGTTTTAAAACTGATGTTAAGTGCCCACAGTGGCTTCGAGAGTTGAAAGCTACCTAAGAAATAGGTCACTAAGAAATAGGTAATAGGATAAGAAATCTTCACAACACGTAGTAGAAGGCTTTTTTAATTGAAGTAGCATGTATTCTATTTGATGGTAAATTGTGACTCCCGCTCATAGAAATCTGTTACTGTACTGTACTGTGGAATAGATATTAGGAGGAATTAAGAAACGCTTAACTTCATCGCGCCAGAAATACATAGGTGTAACCCTTCATAGGTTGTAGGTACCTCCCGTACGAACCGTATAATTTTTACTACATTTCAAATGTAACTACGCTCGCAATATAGGTAGGTACCTATTTCTGTAACATGAAACACAAAGGTAAAATTAAAGTAACCAATAAATTCATGAAAATATAACTAAGAATTGGGCCATCGAATAAGGTGGTTAGCACAACATTATCACGCCGTAAAGCGGGTGAATACATTAGTGGCATTCAACACGTCAAGGGCGAGTTTTCCCACCTAAGGTGCCGTAAGCCCTGCGGGTAGGACAACCATGAAATTTTATTTTCGGAGATTAATGGAGCAAAAGCTGTGCAAAATGCTTGACAAAATTTTACATAATATATGTTTGTTGACTAGAAAATGTTTTGTAAAAAGATTTCTGTTTTTACGGTAATTTTCTCTTTTTTGATATTTTGACATGCATTTCCATTGCCTTAGCGTAGTGTAGATATATGTATGTATATTATGTATGTCTAAATAGGTAAACTTAAGAATTTTGCTGGGCTGTGACTTTTTTCCAATTTCCCATGAAATAACCCTGTGTTCACCTGTGACCTAAATATCGATAGCTTGTCAATGTAACTTTCGGCTTCGGTACTCAAAGGGTAAATACAGAAGCCTATAACTAAGTTTCCGCTATCGCAGGGCTCTATCTTTTGAACTGTAATATAATATATGGACTGGAATTCTGTACTGCGCTACTGTAATAATAAACAGGTAGATTAAAGTGAAAAATATAAGAAACCGGTATTTTTTTCGCATTTCATTTTATTTTTCAATTTAATGTATTTCATAGTTAACAGACGTTAAATTTTTGCAACGCATGTAAGTATTTCTTAAGGTGTGTAGTACGATAGCAAATCCTAAAAAAAGAAAATTGGTGGCTATTTATTTCAATAAAGCGTATGTTAAACGTTTTTATTTTCTTCTTGAATATTGTGTTACCTTCATTTCATATAATGTGTACATTTTATGTGTCCCAATTACGCTACGCAATATGGTTAGCGTATCCTCCGACCACAACGAATTAATAATTCCCCGCGACACGCATTCGTTTCATTAATAAAACAGTGTACGCCTTAGCGAACCACGCCCGGCGCTTTTGTTCTTCACGACTAAACGGTAGTCTTCCCATTTATTTCCACCGCTGGACATACGGTAGTGGTGTGTTTACTTTTCATATGTCATGTGGTTAGCGTTTATGGGAATAATCATTTTACCTTTCTCGGCAATGCTGCAATAAAATTGCTATGAGGATCTAATATAATGTTAGCGCGAATAGACCTAAGCGTTGCGTATCTCAACCGAATTACAAAATTAAGCAACATCGGGCGCAGTCGGTAATTGGATGGGTGATCGCTAGTATCAAAACTTCATGCGCGTTTCTGTGTTTCAGAGGGCACATTAAGCCGTCGGAGGCCTTATAAACGGTTTGAAAATGTCCAGTACGGATGGGCCACTACCCTCTCCACCAACATGCAACATGGATAATACGCTCCAAGTCACCCTAAGTTGTGAGAGGAAACCCGTGCCCAGCAGTGGGACATACAAAGGATTGCGGCCGCAATATATATGTGAATCTGAATGTTAATGTTGTTTAACTTTGCAATAACAACGTTTTCCTAAGCTTCAAGCTTTTAAAAAGCGGACTATAATAAAATGGAACTGAGTTATAAGCGGCTAAAATAAATCCTATTTTATTTTCATCCTTTTCTGTTTATACGGACTAATCTTAGAAGTTTTATTGTATCTATGAAGCAACAAAAAGTATTTATATCCTAGTTTTATTTCGCACAAAATAAGATCTTCTCAATAAAGTATATTCGAAACATTTGATGTCGTCGAATGGAGCTAAAGTTTTGCGTACTTATGGAATCTTATGAGCTATGATCACCCCCAATCATAGCGTATCAGATGTTAATTTCTTTAGGGCATCAGAAATATTAACTAAAGTAATGGTAGCTCTAGAAGTATAGAAGAAGTCTACGGCCCCATACTAAGATATTTTGAAAAATACTAGTGACACTACTCAAATATATTACGTAGTATATAGGTAGTAGTTTGTGTTTTTGGGCATTGTCGATAACACGCCGGACCGCTAATTCGAGGGTCCTGGGTTCGAATCCCAGCGAGGCGGAAATTTGAATGATGAGTTAAAATTTCCGTTCTTGGTCTGGGTGTGTGTCCTTGTCTTGTGTATTGTCCGTGGCACCCACGACACAGGGAATTCTAGTGTGGGGCTATGAGTGTGAAGCGTTATTCATTTATTAATTAGAACTATTAAAATCTTATCCGAATTATATTTTTACAATAAAACTTGTAAAAACGTTGTTAATCAAATCAAGTTTAAGCGCTTAACTGTCTCTGAAGCAGCAGAATTCAATCATTTTAAAAGCTTAGGTATGCTACAGGATTCCGTTTATGTCAAAGACGTTTTATTGTTAAATCTTTTTAGTGACAAAAAGAAATGAGTTTTATTTTTATTTTTTGGTTGGAAAAGGAAGAATTATTTGTCATTTTGCGAAAAAAGTTACATTTACAACGGTCATATTGCTTTATTATTTAATTTTGGACCCTCGAAATTACGAGTAACATACAAGGCGCCGGAAATTAATAAGCATTTACAATATGCTTGTTGGAAAGATTTATTACGGTTTCAGGTATTTTATTTCCATTTCTAATAACGTTATAACGTTTGTGTTAATAATGTAATTTTTTTATGCTTTTTTTCGGAGTCTTACCGATATGTGAGTTTCTCTGCGTAATTCCTTTTCAGTATACACCACTATGAAAAACTGTTTAAAATCTATTTTCCGTTTTGATGGATCTCTTGGTAATTTATTTAGTCGTAGTGTTTTTTTTTTCCTTTATATATTTTTTCTTTCCAATACGTGATTAGTTTTAATTTAGACCTCTAATAATAGGGGATTAGGGTACATATTCTAGAAAAAATCTGAATCAACATAATGTGGGATTTTGAAAATAACATCGTTAGGTAATCTATGTGACCGATATCGTCAAAAAACGTTTTTATCGTAAGGTATATAACATTCAGTACCTCATAACATGGTCTGATACTTACTATTATAAGAGGAAACCTCTGGCCCAATAGTGGGACAATAATGCAATTAAAAAAAGAGGAGAAAATACATTACAAAGTTGAGGATGCGCATAATTTCCATATATAACAAGCTAAGAGCTAATCTGATGCTCAACAAGCTGCGCAGTATAATTTAATTGTAAATTTAAGGTACAGTCATATAAGCTTCTTAGCATAATTTAGCTGAAACCATATCAAAGTTACCTTAAGCGGAATATGAAAGAAATTGTGAGCAGTAAACCATAGTAGGAAAATTGCCTTATGTAATATAGTATTATGAATAGTGGCTCACACTTAATGTTTTCTTAGAGCCGTAATTATGGGCCAGTTAATAACCGTCGTATATTAAACGCTTATATTAACCACCCACACATACCTACAACTTTGACGTGGTTTGAACAAGATGGTATTTCGTATTTAGTTAACATTGATATTAACGATTAAATTTGAAAATGTGTGTAATTTCTTTTTTATTCCACTACGACTGACGGATTTTTTTAAATTTTAAGTTTGAAGTAAATCTTAAATCTCTTTACATAGACTTCAGTTAATTAAATCTAATACTAATATTTTATTATCAGATAGTAGAGAACTTAAACCATGTCATATGATGATCTAACTCATGCTTCCAATACAATAAACGTTAGAAATATATTATAAGTAGGTACAGCTTATGATACGTTTTATCATAGTTATTTGGGAAACTAAGAATGTATGGTTTTATTTGATTTGGTTTGTTAACAAAAGTGAAAATAGCTCTCTTTTTAAGCTGGCAAAATGACATATAAGGTTATTCGTTTGACTATTTGATGCATAGGTTTGATATCACTGCAAAAGACTTCTTAGAAAGAATATGAAAGATATGAATCACAGATATGAATCTTGTCATTCAACATTCGAACAAATGTCAATTCAAATAGTGGTAAGTTTATTCCATTCCTCATGCTGACTCCTTTACTTTCTTAACGTTGCAACATTGATATTTTATGTAATAACTTAAGGAAGAGCGGAGGCTTCCACTACAGGTACTTTGTGCTTAAAGGAAGCCCCCTGCCATTTTTGAAATGTAAACTATTGAATTGAATAAAGGTTTTTATTATTATAATTTTATTATTATTATCATGTACTTCATGATGAAACCTATATATGAAATATTTTGGAAAATATTTTCTTTTCACTTACACCTTATAAGTGATTGAAAGATTGGTCGATTCATTGTTTGCTGTAAATGTTTGTAAAGTTTATTGAAGCGATTAACTATTTCGGCATCGAATCACATATTAAATGCAACACTGAAATATGTATGTTTAAATGAAAATTAATCAAAATGTTTTCACAAGTTAATGACGAATAGCGAGGCAATGTAAATATGTTTTATCTGATTCAATAGATATATTTGTAAACATTAATTAATGTATTTACTTAGCAAATAAATATTCGTTAGATTAAACGAAAGCAAACTTTGGGCTTAATACATATACCTACAGGGTGAATTTTTCAAGTGTGTCTAGATGAAGAAATCCAAAACTATAAGAATTAGCAACAAATGCTGAAAGGACCTACGAGGCAATTTTTGATGGAAACTAAAACTGCATTATTAGTTTTTAAAAAACCTATTTCCCTACCCGGGAATCGAACGAGGTCTTTTAGTCAAATATCACAACCTGTATTATGAGACCATCGGAAAGTGTTGTTTTTAAGGATGGAAAAATACGCATTTTCTTGAAAATTAACCTTTTCCTTAAGTTTGGCAGGTATAGTTAATTTTTAGCATTTTCTTTTTGCAAGAAACTCTATCAGATGTCGCAATAATACAGAATATGACTTTTTTCAAAATAAACTCGTTTGATTCCCGGCTACGGAAATAAGTTTTTTGAAAAACTAATTATGCCATTTTAGTTTTAATCAAAATTTCCCTATACGAGCACATTTGAAAAATTCACCCTGTGTAGTTTCGGCATTGCTCAGTTATTTACTGCTAGACAGTTTGTAGTGGGGTAACACCGAGTGGCTACCACTTAACGAAAGATTTATTGCTACCAATGTCAGTAATGACCTACGTTAGTTCGGAAAGCTATTCTAATGTACACACAGATAGATAACTATTAGAAATAGAAATGAGAGTAATAAGGAGAAAGGGTAAAAAATATAAAGTAACAATAAACAAATAATAATTACATGTTGAAGACGAATCAAAAGCTCTATTTAATTAACATAATATTATTTAATCAATCTAAGGTGATAGAAATTTTTAGTAAGACTTTGAATTAAAGGTTGGTGATCCATGCCTAAGAAAATAAAGCCATGATTTATTTCCACCAATTTGTTTACTAATAAAAATATATTTAATGGAAAAGATACTATAAGTTTTTTTTAAGTGAAGAATTAATATCGTTTTGTAAACGTGGTTCAGATTATAAAGTCATTAATATAGTACCCTAAATGATAAAAAATAAGTAGTAGAACAAAAACAAATAGTTCTTGAATAAAAGTAATATCCCATTACAGTGCACAATAAATGTTCACTCAAACAGTTTATTCGCGACGCTTCCCTTAAAACTCACTCACAATTAAATCGTAAAATCGTTTATACGGCGAAACATTAGGACAATTCTTGATAAGCATTAAAAATCGTGCAATTACGTAACATTTAGTGTTTGTATTGCGTTGTGTTGGATGGGCCAACAATTTGTAGAGGCCTTGGCGAGTGCTGGTGACAATGAACGGGCCACGAGTCACGAGCTAAATTTGTACTCTGCGTTCCACCTGTGGCCGGGATCTGCTCAGCTGTTCGTTATGAATTAGGGCTTGGTCAGATTAGCTTCTTTCTAACACGATTGTCTTTTACTTTTTTCTACTTGAATCCTTTAGTAGGGATTTTCTAGTTCGATACGAATAAGGTTACGATCAGATCAGCTAATACAATCACTTCTTATTATTTCATTTAATCACGGAAGACGGATAAACAGTTGTAGGACGCAATAGTAACTTTACAAAGTAGATAACATCCTAATCACTTTTCTAGTGTACTGATACACTACGTAGTGTAAAACTTATTAGATAAGAGACCGTAATTATTATTGTGTTATCACTCTTTCCTCTGTAAAAGGTTCTGTTTGGTGTTAAGATGTTTATGAGCTTCTTTATTTTTACTCGTATCAGTATAAAATCCATTTATGCTCGCCTGAATAAAGAGACTTAAAGTTTTGTAACAAGGATGTTGCATTAGTACTTCTTGCCATGAGATTTCTTTTTATCTAGGGAGTTCAGAATAAGGTAAATCTCTCAGTAGTAGAATACCTTACATCGATGTTGATAATATTATTAAATGTCATGTTTCCAAATTAAATGACATAAGGGAGATGAAACCTTGTTAGATTGCGAGAAATTATTTAAGTGAAATAATAATTATATACGTGTGCAATTAAACCGCTAAGTCGCAACACAAAAAGTCGTTAGTGTGTAAGCGTAACTATTGGCTCTCAACGATTTCCTCAAACCGCGACCTTTGAAATTTTTAGCGCCAGACGCGATGTCAACCTTCCAGATTGACAGCCGCGACACCGGCATCTTCTAGTGAATATGTTTGTAATCGATTTTGTATTTTTAGTATGATGTTCTACTTATCGTTATGCATCCAATCTTCTATGCATGCAATTCTGAGATTCTGTGAAAGAGTGTGTCTGACTTATATATGAGCCGAATCTTACTCTCCTGGAGTGGCAAAGTAATTATGGTTGGTTTCAAAGAAACCCTTATTATATTTAGAGCCACTTACCATTACTTACCACCAAATGGGCTGCATTCTTTTTTATATATAAAACGTTTTAACTCTAGGCGACAACACAACAATCAACTTTAGTACTGACTACTTCCTATCAAGTCAATCTGCGATACCGCTTGGCAATAATTAGAAATTAGAATATCACAGAAAGTAGATTGTAAGTGAGTTTACGTTATTAATAATAGACGAGCTTTTGCACGTGAAAAATAAAAATATTACATTACGAATTTCTCTTTGTTACGTCACAAGTGGCAAGAGATGCGAGTGATGTATTTTTACGTAATGTAAACAGCAAACGTAGGCGCAGTTCATCTGAATGTAAGTGGCCACTACGGCTCATAATTTGTATCTGATCGCAAGTTCTATGCGAATCCTACTCAAGGGTGATCGGGAATGCAGTGTCCACGGAAATCTGGAACTAATAGAACATATAGAATGGAGATTTTAACTGAATTCAATTACAGATGCGATGTTACTTCTGAGTAATAAAATGATCGCCTCATGAGATGTGAGCCATCAACCGCATACAACCGAAACCTGACCTGGACCTGCTTCTCGTTGATGTTTTGAGGGTGGTACCTATCTCTTCTTCTACCACCTTTCGAAACTAAGAAGTTGACTTAGAAATCTGTAATATCCACGCCCTTAAAACAAGTACACAGAAGAACACAGAACAGCACTTTACACTGCTGTTATAAAGCAATTATAGGTACGGTGATCATGTCGTTTAATTTTAACTACAAAAATATCTCCACATTTTAATACCGTGTAATTGATGTAGACATCCTTTTTTTTCTATTTTGGTTTATTATGTTTATTTCTAACAACGATTGTAACTACAGACGTAGAGAACTAATACCGACATAGGTGTAGGTGTAAAGTACAATAAAGTGGTTGTATTGTATATTCTTTATACTTTTATTATACTAAAGTGGCACACAGAGACCGGATCTCCTATCTTGATATGTTCAGTTATTTAGGGGCATCCAAAAATACTCTCGGATGTGACATATGGCACCGTGAAAATATCGCATTATATCATACTTTGTGATATTTTCCGGATTTGTATGAACAGATGGCGGTTTTACCTAATTATTTATTCATTTTTCTCAAAACAAAGAACCTTCAATGTTACGATGTTATAAGTTTCATGGAGCTGCATACAGGCTACCTAATTGTAAGTGGTCTTTGTCATTCATGGACATCTGTGGATTCTCTAGTTAACCCCCATACGATCAAGGTTCTTTCCGGAGGTCAGCTACAGATGCATTGGTACATCGGAAGACCAAGTAGGAAAGCGTCGAGTAAGTATGTCTCTGACCACACCCTTCAGACCGGAACACAGCAGAGCTTAACACTATTCCTATTATGTAGAAATTGTGTGGTTGCCGGTGTCACTCATTTCGTTGTCAACTCATTATTGTACAGCGGTTAGGCTCGGGTTTTCTCCAATAGTGAGAGGAATTTTGGCCTTATTCTACCGCGAGCCATGTGCGCTATGGACAAGTGCGAATTAGTCGACTTCATACTATTTGAGAAGAAAGCAAGTGATAATTTATCGCTAATATACGCATTAATCGGACCTCCAATTGGGAGGCCAAGTTTCAACCATTAGGCTACCACTACATTCCTTTTCCTTCCTTTGTTTATTTTTTCTACCTTTCTGAATTCCTTTGACTGTCTTTCTGTATGCTGCTCATCTTTAGCTTAATTATAACTCTCTTATCTGTAATGTAGAGCGTTAGTTAATTTCCCTAATGTGCAGTCGTCTTTGTACGACTATGGCACTGACAGGGAAAATCCTAGTGTACGTTATTTGATTTCCTTAATCAAAGCTTTAATTAATTTCTTTTGACAACACTTTTTTACGTCTTGGAAACTATCATTAATGTATAAGGTTTTTTACTTTCACAATTTCCTTTTCAGCTTTGTCACTGCAAATACCTACAATGATTACACAATAATTAATACTAGTGAATAACAAAACGTAGCAGAATATACGAAATGAATACTACCGTGAAACGCCAGCGAATTGAAAGACACTCCCAATGGGTATACATGAATAATATAAAAAACTCTGACATGTGTTCAGCAATGACGGGAACAGTTGAAACAATGGTTCGAGTTTTAATAATTCTGCTCTTAAATTATAAATCATGTACACACACCCTGGAGGAAGTCGTAGGTCGAAGTCGACAAAGGTACAAAAAGGGATATAGGCAACAACATCTTTCTGTGTAACATCAACTGTTTGTTGGAAATGTAATGAAAAATGTTAACATATAAGTAAATATTTATCGCACCAGAAACTTTTTTAGTGTAAAATGTGGCCAAACGGTCTTGCATTGTCATAAAATTATTAGATCTCACGTAGAACAAGGCTTCGAACTCTTCAAGAAGTTACTTTCAAAGTAGCTTTGCCGTTTCGCTACGTTTCGTTACGTAACATTTAACAATAATGTTAAAAACTAGATGTTCCCCGCAGTTTCACCAGCGTTTGAAAATTAAATCAATAAACTAGTCGCGAGATTGTCACGGCGATAAAATAAAAAAAAATTATCCCACGAGAACTGCACACATTTCCGGGAATATAAGTAGTTTATATATTATTCCAGACTACTGTCTATGTTTGCACAAAATTTCATCTAGATCCATTCAGCCATTCTTAAGTTATAGAGTAAAAAACATCCATCCGGATGGATGAAAGTTTTTGAGGATGGATATCCTCAAAAACTTTCAGCTTTAAAATATTATTAAGATAAAAGTCACCATTCATTGCTATCCAAAATTCTTTATAACGCAAAGAAAATTTAAAATTCACTCTATATAAGTTTAACTGTTTCTTTCTTCAAAAATAAACATACTCGTAATAAAAGGTTTAAGATAAAGTTCTTGTCATTATTACTTATTGTCGCATGATATTTAAGTACAAGTAAACACAGTAAACATACAATGTTTACATCCTAAAAATATTATTTAAAGCCTTTCCTTTTACTGAAACCGACTAACCTAACAATGATTAACAAAACACATGACTTAACCGAGTATAGATATTTTATAATAACTAATTAACTAACTCTAATATTATCGAACGGTTAATTAAGCGATAATGTGTAATCTATTACAAATCCGTAGATCAATATCCTTGGATACGTAATGGATTACGAGTACACAATGATCAACTAACGGACTGAATTAATTAATACGTATTGTTTTTGGCATGTTTCATCTGCCGGCTAAACTATTGTAATGTTTATTTACTAATGGATTGAAGATGTCTTTACTGTATTCATTATAGTAGGCGTATTTTTAAATGTCTGAATAGTTCTTAAGTGTTTTGCTTGTCTTTCTAGTTAGTGATTAGGGTTTTTTGAGGTTATTATGATTTTAAAAATTTGTTCGTTTATTTTAACGGTTTTTACTTACTCGTATTTAATATACATAAGTGCACTTGGATTTAATACTAAACGTAATAAATGAAAATGCTTGGCATAGTAAAATCAAGTAGTAATTAAGTTACTAGTAAAAATCACATGCACTTCTAAGATAAATAAATCGCGATATCGTTTAGTAAAGAAAGTAATGTAAATAATAGCTTGGTACTTTTGAAGAACTTAAAAAAAAGTTATATTTATTTTTATGTCAAACTTTAGCCGTTATCTTATTGGAAGTTTGCATGAAAGCCGCCAAAAGGCTCCCGATATTGTTTAACGCCTGTTATCTCATGATAAGAGCCAAATTGACTGATTAGCGTCCCCTCTAATGCATAAAAATGCTAATTATAAGATATCACTATAGCGTACGCATCAAATTACTGATCGCATTTATTTGACATATGTTTTTTTTTAGTATACAGGTTTAACCGTAAAGGTTTCTTTTGTTTGGTTTATAGTGGTTATTTTAATAGAGACATTAGACTACCCCTTGTACCATTATTATGAATGCACTACATTATTAATCGTAGTTAGTCGAGGATTGGTAGAATTCATAATCTGTTAAGAATGTTACGTTAGTCTCTCAGACATGCTAATACAAGAGATAAGTACAGTACTGTAAATACCTACATAACTCCATAGATACTAAGATACATCATTAATTTATATTGTGATTGCAACCCTTTCTTCCTTTTATGTAACGACGGATTGATGTAGTAGGAACAAGAAACCTAGTCGTGTTAAATATTTTCAAATATGAAGTTAATAATAAGATTTAACTGTTATCCAACAATAACAACCATTTCCACCGAAACACAGATTTAATTATAATACGATTCGAATACCTAATGTGCAGGTATGAACGTTAATTCGGAAGCCAAAGCCAGGCATAATTAGTGAAGTCTGACTGCTCAAACGAAATAGGATTAACTTCACTTTACGCCGCTCGTATTATATGTGGAAAGTTTCATGCCTACTTGGTCCGTTTGAAATAGTGCGCCAGATGGAAATTATTTCCATAATAGTACCTAGTTGTAAGAATTTTGGTTCTACAGGTAAGTATAGAAATTCTGTTGGTAACATGAAAACTGCGTTTATATGTATGTATTAATAAGAAACATTAAATTAATAATTTAAAAACCCCCGACCAATAAATGTGTATAAAATAAAAAATATATACGTTTTGGGCAATTAAATTTCACAACAATGATAAATTTTAATGTAAGCATCGAGAACGACACTCTCGATTAGTGACCCTTTCAAATAAAAAAAACCGCATTCAAATCGGTTCATTCGTTTTGGCTCTACAGCTCCACTGACAGACACACACACACAGATACACACGTCAAAACTGTTATAGTTTTTTTACGTCGGTGGTTAAAAACATTTTCTACACTCATAGCCCCACACTAGCAATTTCTATGGTGTCGTGGATGCTATGGACACCAAAGACGAATACATAATTAAACGAAGTCTAAATTCATTATTGAGATATCTGTTTAACCGCTTTACTCACAGACTGTTGACCCAGTAAGAATGAAATTTAAATGTCACCAGTATAATTTTCAATGAACCACAAATATTACTTTAACACGATCAAATAAGAAAAAAAATCAGTGAATCATCTGAGTGTAACAAATGAATATTTAACAAGATCTTCGGTATTTAAATCAGAAAGACTGGTTCATTAGAAATCCATACGTGATTGATACAGTTATATGAAACGCTGATAACGAGGTCTCCAGAATTTCAATGCAGACGAGAGCTTCAGGAAATGTGGATTTTTATAGACTTGTGGTGGAATATGTTAAATCGGATATTTTGCGCCGGGGGATTTAAAGCGTGCCATTAAGGTACAACCTTGAGAAGCGGTGTGAATAGGGTTTTATGTTGCGTATAGAATTTCTACATACATAATAATGCGTGACTTTAATTTAATTTTACCCTTCCGTAATAAGTAGGTACATTGAATGTACTTTTTAACAAATTAATTTGATCTGATGCTTTTACTGTCGCATACACATAAAATTACCTACATATCTTATAAGTTTTAAGTGACAGTATTTTCACTTGTAGATATATAATTGAAGTGTAAGGAGATTTTTACTCCTAAAATACTAGATTGCATGAACGATATTATGATCCTTTCAAACCTAGGGTCCGAGCGTAATCATTGAAAAAAACCTTTACAAAAGCCGTGCGGAGAAGCCCATTCAAAACATTCAGCCTTTATGTTTTTATATTTGTATGCTACGAAGCGACAACGATTTTTCATTTATTTTCGAGACTAATGTCCTAGTTTCATACAACACGTAGGCACAAAGCGAGTCATCCAATTTTAGATGGTATCTATTGATCGAAATTCTACTCCACGGCTGGAGATTAGATACGCGGACTTGTACCAATTACAATAAGCCTGGATTATGTGCACATCAGCGCTTGCATATAGCTCCTACTTGCATATAAACAAGAAGGTAGATTATCTATGTACTGAATTATCTATTCGAAGTGTAATTGGTTAATAAATGTTGCAAACACTAAAATCACATACACATTAATCAATAAAATAAAATACAAATCAATAAAATACTCGTAACAACACATAATTTTATTAACTTATTTATTTATTTGTTTATCTTTTGTTGTAAACTTGCATTGTATTTGTTTATCTTTTATTGTTATTAAGATTAAAGGCAAACTTAATGCCTAATGGTACTCTCTGCCAGTTGACTCGCGGTAAGTACATCAGATTAAAAAAAGTTGTATCAGATTAAAAATAATAAAAGTAATAGGAAAAAAATACTAAAATAATAAAAATACACATATAACATACTCTTCTAAGTACGTATTAGCTACCTACATACTATTATAAATTAACTATTACATACGCTATTTCAAAGACCACACAAATAAGACTTAAAGGAGAAAGAACTTTAGTCTTTAACTGTCTATTTTTATTTCTCCATCCTACGAATGTGAAACCTAATGTGATTTAAAAGTATTCCCTCTGCACTATACCGATACTGACAAGTCTCAACATGAGAAGAGTTTTAAACTATAGGTAGCTACTATTCAGTCCAAATACATGGTGACTTTAAAAATATCGGTTACTAGTTTTCGCCCGCGGCTTCGCTCGCGCTAATGTTAGGCAACGCACTAACATTCGCACTAAGAGGCCGTAGGTA
>DWPV01002306.1:0-17564 GCA_018251915.1 Urbanus proteus proteus
GTGCTTCTAAGACCCATTTGCCAATACGTATCTGATTCTTTCTTGTCATCTTCTTCAAAGTCAACGGAATCCTTCATAATTAAAATCAATTCTTAACCAAGCTTACGTTTATATTTTGTTGATTATAATGTAATAAATAAACTATAAACTATGTATAAATCTACAAAAATGATTAAAAATATACAGAATGTAACATTGAAAACACTCTATGACAGATTATCTGATGTTTATGACAGTTTTATCAAAATATTTATTTCTTTTACAGAATACAGGAATAAACAATTCGATAGAGTTATTATACAAACATAGAGATGAGATGATTACATAGAGATGGAGGATAGAGGGAGCCAGCCTATTATGTGTATATCGAACAAGAGAAGCAAATGAGGTCAGATAAGACTGTGATCTTATCTAGAGTTAGTATCAAAATAAAGCCCAGGTGCATTGCATGCTTGTTTGCTACCATATTAGAAAAAAAGGGAACAGTACCGTATCGTCACTATCACTACATAGTATAGAACAAAGTCGCTTTCCGCTATGTGTCCTTAGATGAGAAGTATAGTCCTTAGAAGAGTATGTATGCTTAGATCTTTAAAACTACGTAACGGATTTTGATGCGGTTTTTTTATAGTGATTCAAGAGAAAGGTTTATATGTAACTAGTTGAACCCCGCAGTTTCACATAAAAAGTAAAAAATAACACATATTTGAACATAAATGTCATCCCGCTCTCCCGCGACGGCGCGCTTATGCGCGTGGAGCGCGTGCTAATGGATTTTTTAAAAATTTAAGTAACTTATATTACGCTTTAGTCCTTCAGCTATCTTTCAGTGAAAGTCCCGTCAAAATCGGTCTAGCCGTTTAGAAGATTAGCTCAGCCAAACAGACAGACAGATCACAGACAGGCAGAATATATTTTTTTAATTGCATTTTCGTTATATGTAGTTATCGTGTAAACTTTCATATGCATTGAGTAAATAATTGTTATTTTGAAATCACAGACACTTCAATTTTATTTCTTCGTATAGATTTAAGGTAAAGGTAGAGTCATATATTAAGAAGAATTTGCTTGTTATCCCTATCTTGACACCAACCGCATTTAAATATCCCCGAATTTTGTTACCATGGATATAAATAATTTAAACTAAATACGTATTGACCCTACTCCACGTGTATTGATATCGGAGGACGCACCCTCAGAATGGGAGCTTTTCATTATTTGTGCTTATTCCATTTAAATGTAATTAACCTAAATCATCTGAAACATCACGTTCAAACAGAACGCTTTGTCTCAATTGGGTATTTGTCTCACTTTACTGATGAGTTGACATGCGCTACGATATACTATGTTTTAAAGCAAAATTTTCATTAAATTGTAATAAAAAGTAATAATTGGTTAAGTGCGAACTCTCTTATGGAGGGTTTCATATCACATTTTTTTAATATTAATAGTACCTATTTGTATCATTACAGCTATTAATGAATTTTGAAAGTTTGAACTGTCTTTCCATTAGAAAAAATACAGAGATTCTTGATGCTTCTGAAGTCGAATCACAATAGTTACTACCTCTGAATCGGATTAACTACCAACAGATTTATACGTACTACCATTCCATATAACTACACTATTTACAACAAATTACATTTAATAAGTATTTTTATAATAACAGGCAGTATTAGAGGAGCAAATTTTAAAAACCTGATTTGTTATGGAGTTTCTTGCGCCGATCTTTCTCCATAACTAAACAGGTTCCGAAGTGGTGGTAGTGAAAAATAATATTACTAACGTTCAAAAATAATTCTTGTAAAGAATCAATTTTAGATAAAGTATTTTTGACTTTTTTATTGCTTTTATATTTACTGGTATTTTTATTTAAGCTATTTCTTTCATGTCTCTATTCGCTACACGGCGACGATAATACAAGTCCTTTATGTTGTAAGAGAAATTGAAATGCCAAATAACAATGCCAAGTAATCACTTTGAGTGCCTCCGATAGCAATAAAATTATCAACAACCTGGAACCGTCTGCAGACCAATTTATGTTACACAGACAAGGTGCTGCTTTCATGAAAATGAATATAGAATTGTAGAAAGTACCTTGTAATATTAGTGTAGTATCTTAAATTGTTGAATAGTTAGCAAATAATGAATTTGTGGATTTTAAAGAAATAAAAGGAGATACGACTGGATAACGACCCGGAAGGCGTAATGGTTAACACGCCGGAGCGTTAATCCGAGGGTCCTGGGTTCGATTCCCAGCGAAACGCAAATTTGAATGATGAGTTTAAATTTCCGTTCTTGGTCTGGGTGTGTGCCCTTGTCTTGTGTGTTGGCCATGTCACCCACGACACAGGGAATGCTAGTGTGGGGCTATGAGTGTGAAGTGTTATTTACTTATATAAGGAAATTTGTGAAAAGATATGAAAGTGAGCGTTTCACAGGGGTCTGGGGTTCAAATCCAAAAGATCTCTAAGTTATTTAAATTGTAGTGTATTAGTATTTCATAATCGAGCTTATTTTAAGGGTAAAAGGAAAACACTCTAGGAAAACCCACTTTGAAATTATGAGATGTTATAGTTTAAGACAGATATCTCTAAAGGCACAAGCTAGGCAATTTTCTAGGACATGAAATATCTTTTAGGATAGATATCCTTTTCATATTGGAAGGCATAGAATTCCTACTATTTATGCCTTTTTTCTGACAATCATTATTTGGGAATGTTATCTGCCTGAATAATGGGAATGTCTATGTTATAAAGAGTAAAAACACGTGGTAGAATTATAACAAAACCAATAAAATGTTTATTTTAAAGATAAGTGTAAAAATGACATAGACATATTATCTGAACGTGGTAGAACCCCTTGTGATTCGACTCCGGCGTCACCATAGCCACACCTTTTTCTACCTTATAACGGCATTGTTAAAACCTACAGTATTCTGGCGTGTAGGGTGAGGTAAGGGAGACATACTTATCCGAGGCGTTCCAACTTAGTCCTCAGGGGTAGCAATGTATTTGTGGCAAACCTCAAGTAAGACTCTATACTTATCTGGGGTTGATTATAAATATCCATGCGGCAGTGGCCAAGTACCATCAGATAGAATGCATGCTCGTTTGCTACTACCATGTTATAAAATCATGAGTACTCCAAGCTACATTTTTTATTTTATTATCCATAGATATTTACTTTAAAATTACTCTGCAATATTCATTTCGTAATATATGTAGATCTGATTATCTGAAATACCATAACCGAACTATGTGGCGCGTCCATATCGAATTGGCCGCTTACGACAATTAATCTGCCCTCGGACTATCACACACAGACAACAACCGATAAATAAGTTAATAGATCAACTTTGCCTTCACTCACCCATACGAAAACAAAACTATAAATAATATTTTTCTAATACTAGCAATATCACTCATAATAACTATCTGCAATGGGTTGCGTTGGCTGGAAGAATATGCTCCAGAATCCAGTTGTTCTTCCTGAATAGGGCTACTCTATCCTGTCGTAAGAGACAACTAAAAGTACCTCTGGGATTGAAGACGGCAAGAATTTTAGCTCCCAAGCCGATGGACACTTCTAAAGGTATCCCCTAGAAAAATGACATCCAGTATTAATAGGCTCAAGTTACCAACAGCAGAAGACAAAAACATTGAAACCAATGCTGCTGGCAGATCCTGAAGTTTTGTTTTGCTTTAATGGCGAAGAAATGATCTACAGATAAGAAGTTTAAAAAAAGTTCATTATTAACTAATTTCAAATTAATTGTATTGATTTTTTTGTTATATAAAAACAATGACGATAACGCTACCGCAGTTAAACCACAAATTATTAACCATGAATATTAATTAAATGTACTACTACTCCCTACAATGCTCCAGAGGCACCACTCTATCAAATATCACAAAGTAGTATGTGTGAGGACAAAGACCATGTTCCATTAATTGAATGGGTAATATAAGATACGTCACTTCCTGGAAAACCACAATTTTGTCAAAGACAAAGGCATCACCGGTAGATGTCTAACTGTAATTCTAAATATAGATCTTACAAATAAAATATACAAATGCATCGTGCCATATTCGTCATTTAAGAAAAATATTTTGAGAAATTCAAGTATCGAATGATCTTGCAGTCCTATTGATTGGTGGTCACGCTGTCCATAGTCTTACATAAGATCGGTCAAATTACATAAAAAATATGTTCGTATTTTTTATTATAGAAGAAGCAACCTAGCGTGGAGTTCACCGAATGTTAAGCGGTCACTACTGGTCTACTGTTAACTCTAACTTAGATATTATCATATCTTTTGGACTTCCTCAGATAAGTAAAATCTCTCATACGACGCCAGTTAAACCAAAACAAGCCTCTAATCGGATGGTTGATTGGTATAGCCACAGGATATTGAACTGTATTGATGCCTACATCGAATCACGATGAGTGCTAAACCACGAATATTATAATCACGATATACCCAAAATCGAAAAACTTAATCAAGTTTATAATTTTACGATAACTTAAGGTGAAGCGAGATGCTTGCTTAGTGGAAGCTATTCCCTTAATTTTATACCCTCCAGGATCGTAATCTCGGAAGTTAAGACCGAATTAAAGCCACACGGAATCTAGATAGCCTTCTTAAGCTTTTTTTGTCATTAACGAGACAGTTTAATGGGTCCTCTAACAAAGGGTCTTGAACCCTGTTATAGGTAGATCTTAATTCAGATCTGAGTTATGAATTGGGAAGCGAATCTGATTGCGATAATTACTTTATTTTTATTGGCCTTAAATAGGGCGAAAAAGCTTTGAATTTCAGTTGAATATTAGGTATCACAGTTTGATATTTCCTAATTAAGAGTGTGATTGTTGCAATCCTTTTAATTTCTCACTCCATAGGTATCTTTACGCAATTGGATAAGTTCTAGAGCATCACAATCCATTTCGCTGCTCCAATGCTGATTACCATACTTAAAGTTTCAAGAAGATGATAATGATAAATAGTAAATACAGCTTATTAACATATGAAGATTGAAAGAAATCTAACTTAAATATTACCGACAATTCATCATTATCCTTGAAGACTTTATCAAATTCCTCATAACAATCTCAAAGTCAATAAATCTATCTACTCTTATTGCACACTTCGATTTAGAAGTTTTCATGGCCTGGAATCGAACCCAAAAGTTTAGCGTATCAAAATTTATAACACTAAGCTACAGCTTCCCGTTTAACTAAACGTAGCAAACTCGACCTAAATCTTCCAAAATATTTCAATTGTCCCTCTCCGTTTGTGTAGACTGGCAGTAAATCTAGACTAGCGCAAACAATCCTTCCATTTACATTACAATCCAATTTGGACCATGTTTAAGCGCAATAATATCGGGAATCTTTTGTTTCTTCCAATTTATTGCTATTTAGGACCTTTGTTGTGTCACTATAGGTTGTTCGTGCCCGATAAATCTACACTTTGTAGACATACCTAATTATACCAGTACAAATTATAATGAATGCTGATGATTATTAATTTATTTGTTTTTTAGCATTCATCTTTTCTCCAATCATCATTTAATCATTTTATTATATTAAAAAAAGATATACACTCAAATCAGGCATCATAAATTAGGTATTGCATAACATAACATGGGGTTCTTCCAGAGAGGTTTAAAAAAGCTCTCCTACAAAGCCGGCGAAACATTGGTTTCGCTTTTTTCATCAATACGACTCCTCTGGTGTTGCAAATGTCCTTAGGCGACACTGACTAATTTCCATCAGATAGCCCGTCTGCCTTTTCGTTAGCTTAACTATTAAAAAAAATAAACCTGAATCTTTTGTTCAGGTAGGAATCGTACTTGGGACCCTCTGAATCCGGTGCTTCTGACAAAATGAATATACGAGTACCTATGTCTTTAAATAGCAGCACATTTCAGCCCTCATCTCTGGTGACACACAGAATTCATAATGATAACTAGGTAAATGTATGAAACCGTTTGCGGGTCCCGGGGCCTAAGCCTCTCTTCTGTGAATCGGGAATGATTATACCCACATTTACAATCTAAGTCTAACTAAGTGGAAACAGATAATTGGTTGGTTTTAGTGACGTAACAGTAACGTACAGGAAACTAATGAACTAATACAATATTCTTTCGACCTGTTTAATCTGTGTACGGTCTTTCACTGCACATCGCTGACTGCGCATTTACGTCAATCACACTAACGTTCTATGCACTGAAGTAACACCCAATTCAGTGTATTACGTGACGCGTAACAATCAATACATTGCGAGTTTGCTCATTACCTATCATTCATTTTATCTATCACGCAATAAAGTCTATTATTGTCACTCACAAACTCTTATCATTCAAACTCGAAATGTGCCCCGACAATCTGTATGTCTCTTATTGAATGTTAGTTTAATTATCAGGTAGAAAATGTTATTTAATAATTAAGAACTTCTTTATATTTTCTAGGCAATAATACGTAATTGTTTTTACCCCTTTGGACGAGACATATTTTTAATTTCATAAGATTATTGATACAAAAGTATTCTATTTAAAAAATAAGCAATTAATAAACCGCTTAATATTCAACGATTAACAAAAATCAGATAAGCAGCATAATTTTATTGCCGAAGCGAAGCGAAGCGGGGAGAAGCAAAAATTGCAGTGCACGCTCCCCAAATCGCTGTTCCCTCCTCAACGTCTTCACAAGCCATTTATTCGGAAACAAAGAACCCGTACATTTCGCTTAGTGGTCGCGGAATATGCCAACGTAACGATACATGGATGTAGAACACGTGAGATGGATAAGGTATTCACTAAATGTGGACTAAAATCATGTTGTTATTTTATTTGAGCTTCCCCATAATAATTATTTAAAGATTTTTTTTTCTTCAATAATAACGTTAATGGATTATTAATCTTAAAAGTAACACCTTTTGTACATTTGTACTGATCACGTTTGATTATGTATATCGTAGTAATTATGTGTGTATTTGTTATCATAGGACGTAAATCAGAGATGGCCACAAAATGAAGATTGCATAATTTTATTACAAGACTAGCGCCTGATGAATCTGATGAAGTCAATGGGTGGCAGTGACTACTGAAATTTATATGTATAAATAAACGACGACCCTAGGTAGGATTGTGATCTTATCTCGGGTTGATTACAGATGTCCATGGGCGGCAGTGGCCACTTATCATCAGGCTGCGTGCTCGTTCGCTACTTTCATTATAAAATATGCCATATCCAAAAATATGTTTTCTAACATCTCCGTAAGGAACGTTCGTGAAAGTTTAGCGACTGTGATAACCTTGCTTCTTTGAGCAACGCGGAATGTTTTATAATATTATCCATCTCACTGACACCTTTATAATTCTTTTGATTTTGAGTAATGCTTTCGGAAGAAACTGCAATTTAGAAAGTGTTTTTATCGAATACTACTGTTCTAAACTTTATGGTTGTGTATTGAAAGCCACTCATATCTTTAAGTTTAGTTTTTCTTGAAGTAAAATTTATTTCGTTTCTTTGTTAATCCATTTCAGATCTGAAGATGATCAATTTTTTTTTATAATTAGGTAGGCCTAATGATAAGGCTAACAGACCAGGGCCACCTGATGGAAAATAGTCACCGTCGCCTATGGACATCGCCGCATATGGACATCGGACATCGCCGGCTTCGAAGATCTCTTTTTGCACCTATCTTGAAGAACTCCATGTCATAGCGTCCGGTATACTACTTCTTTGAATAAAATATTTTTGATTTCGTTGGTACATTCATTATTACCTGCTTCTTTTCTTTATCAGTATTATAAGATTATTCTACTTTGTCTTTTTAATCGACTTCATAATTTCAAATACTTGGATTATATTTTTGTTGTGAGTATTTTAAGCCTAATTTAATAGCACATATGTAGTAGGCATCCTAACGTTATAACAGGATCCGAAGTTATCCCAAGACTACTTGAGCACAAGTTCTGACTAAGTCTCGACAGTCCTTTATAATCCCGAAGGAAATTGGGTTCGCACGGCTTGGGGTAATGGCCGCAGATTCCGGTGAGTTCCGTAACATGTTTACTGGTCAAATATTAACCTGAATTGAAGTTTGATTAACAAGTCTCACAATACCTTAGATAGCAATACTGACTCTCAAAGATATAAGAGTAAGTTTAATACTAATAACGCTTTTTACACTCTTAGCACCACATTATTATATTTCTGCACGGAAAAGAGAGAAAGAAGAGGAAGTGGCATATGAACTGATTTGTATGGGAACCGTTGTAGCCAAACAAACATAAAAATCAGTACCTCATAGTATTCTTACTACTAAGAAACCTGTATTTTCATTAGTTGCCTGTTGTCATCAATTAACGTTAATGTTTACGAAGATTTACGAAGATTTTACTATCCGAAAAAAAAAATTGTGTATCTCAATGACTGATAAGCACTGATGTTAAGTATGCAAAGCTGTTCTGGTATTCTGTTGGTATACTAGTAGTTGCTTCGATTCGCCCACATGTCAATTCCAGCTGTCTCTTTATTTCATGTTGTTCTGTGTAATGGATACGTTTGCGAACCATTGCAGCTTAGTTCTCAGATAGAACTACCTGTGTGACATAGGTACCTCCGTTATTATTCCAATCATATTCTGTTGACCCGATGACATATGTTTATAGGCGATTCATCAAGGGAGCTGTAAAATCGTTAATTTAATTTCATAGACTATAATATATGGCAACAGCGCTTTTTTGCGAAGTTATTCATTTATGGCCGTTACCATCACGTTATTTTAATTGCATTGGCTATAGGGACTTTTTATTTAAGCGAAGCCTATGGTAATAAACTACCTCTTTTCTTGTTTCAGAAAATCATAAGCTAAGTTACAAAGTTTAGCTAATAAATCTTCAATATTCTAGTGGTGTCTTGGTATCGAATACTGTAATTCACTTTGGACTGTTGTGCCATCTCAGTTTCGTAGTAAATCTAACTACACATTTAGGGTATTTTCAAAGTGATTTTGATATTACATTTAACTCTTATACAAAACATAACAAAATATCTTATTTAATATTCTGTGCTGCACTTAGAATCAATGCAGCGCTTTATTGCAGATGCTATGTAGCGGGAAACAATTTAAAGAAAATCCCAACGGGTTTTTTGGATTTTTGCACAGATATGGAAGGAATAGAGTAGCTTGTACTTTTATATATTTTTTTAATTTATGAAGATATCATTTTAGATATATTATATGAAAATTAGATGTATTTAGATTTATATCTGACTTCATCAGTCTGACTTCAGATAAAACACCAATTCTATAACCGTCTGATGATAGTTGACAAATATCATCAGACGGTACTAATCGCTTCCCATTACATAAACTACAGTCTAGTACATAGTTACGTTATTAAAATAGATTTTTGAGAAAATTATTAAAATTTTGTCACACGATTTTTTTTTTAAATTTCTTTGGTAGCTGAAAAAAAAGACAACTGGTTCTCCATTATAACACGTTTAATGTTTAGTAATACTTCTGACGTTTTGATTTTAATAGGAATTTCTGTCGCACATTTATTTACTCTAGAAGACTAAGCTGGAAGGCGTCGTAGTTGAAAAATGATGCAGCTTAAGCATGCTTGCCTAGAAAATGTTTGTTCACCCTTTCCTCGATAGGAAAATTCTCAAAAAGGAAGACAAATAGACTTCCGGATAGATAAATGCACTGAAAGTTTTTTGCTTGTTTTAAGGCAACTTTTAGTCACAATACCGATCATCCAAATATAAGCAAACATGACATGACAACACAGACTTTGACACTATTACTTAAGATAATAAGTGAACCATATTATTATTACCCAGAGTTGCTTAGCTTGTTGTGGAGTTTTGGTTGATATTACGTTACGTGATAGAATTAACAATAATCATGTAGTCAGAGAGTACATAATTATAATCATATAGTTCAGAGGAGAGGCAAGGACCTCGAGTGATAACCATATTTAGTTACAAGAAGTTTAAGAGTACGATGATAAGAAAAACAACAGCGTAGATAAACAGTTATACTCTTAAGATGTAATAATAACCTTAAAAGCAAAAAGTACCGACTGCCTCTTTTATTTCCTTCGACCTCTTTTATTTCAGTTTTCAGGCACCATTTAAAACTTATATAGCCTATGTAAACTTAAATAGTCATACCACTGGAAACCTTGAAGTTGAAACGAATTCAATGACCACATATGTTAAAATCCGTCAAGCCGTTTGGACTGTGAAACCAAAGAAATGGATATACATACACACATACATACACACATACACCCATACATACATACATACACACATATATACATACGCTCGAAAAACATTACTCTCCTTTTGACGCAATCGTGTAAGACATCAGTAAGAACAATTTATCATCATTGACCAAATGCTTTGGGAAAAATCCTCTTAAAGCCAGAATATATTAGCTTAATCAGCGCATTTCTACATGGACAGTTTCACGTTATAAGGGTTTGCTATCATTAAGAACATAAATATTGTAATAGGCATTTTGGAAAGCACCTAACGCCTCTAATACGGCGAAGTCAAATGATGGGAGAGCGCGATATCCGGTATTTGACCCAATTTGATGACCTTTCGTAATAAAATTGTATGAGAAATTGAAAGATATTCATGTTGACATTTCAGTTTATTTTTATTTTGAGACAATAAATCTCAAAATAAGTCTCAAGATAAGTCTCAAAATTATTTTTGAGTAAGATTACTTAGCGATAATATAATTGACGTTCAATTATTTTAAAAACCCTATAGCTTGTATGAACAGAACTCGATAAAGAAAATTCTACAAAGCAAAGAAGTTTAATTTATTTGCCTTTTCCCGGACAAATTTGTCAAAATAATTGACACTTCTTTAGCAAATTCAGAAAAATACATCTAACATCAACTCTACGTCACCATCGTTCCAAATCCCAACCTAATCGAAACCCTATTTTTTACATAACAGCCTCTCCACGCCACTCCTGTGCCGATGCAGGTGCTATAACAAATGCGCCCGGCGTTTCGCGAGACGTTGATCGAGCCGACACATTTATTCGGCACGGACCGATTCCGTACACGTAATATCCGGTTTATTAGTTACCTTGAAGAATTAGGTGTCTTCAGTACTGATGAGACTTAATTTAATATGGCCTTTTTCGTTCGTTCGGCTCGCACGGATTAATGGGTTCGATCTATTTGAGCGCATTTAATTGAAAAATAGACCCGAGGGCTTTTCGGTGGGATTTCTGTTTTTCTTCGTGTCCAATTAAGTAATTAAGGCTGGCGTTGCGTGACTTGTACTATGTAATGATTATTGCGTCAATTTATAACGTCTGTTTTTCTTTTTTATTATATTGAAGTAGCAAACGTGAATGCAGTTTGCTTGCTCGTAAGAAGGCCACTGATGCATTGCTACCCATGAGGATTAATTAAGCCTTGGATAAACATGTCACACCCTTCAGACTAGAATACGGCAGCGCTTAATACTGTTTTTAATTAAATGTAATTTTATACAGATTAAAGATACTGTTTTATTAAAGAAGAAATAGAAAATAGAAACCTTACAAATGACCTTCCACTTAGTCCTCAAATATAAGAAATAAAATGTCATTGACCTCAAGCTCCTACTAAGTCAATCAGTATCAAGTTATAACTACCTACACTTGTCTTCTATATCTATACTTCTATACTAATAAATAAAATTGAAGTGTCTGTTTATGATTTCAAAATAGAAACTTTTTACTAAATGAATGAAAGTATACACGATACCTATAACGAAAATGTCTGTCAGTCTGTCTGTTTGGCTGAGCTAATCTTCTAAACGGCTGGATCGATTTTGACAGGACTTTCACTAGAAGATAACTGCTATTTTAATTTTTTTAAAGGATAAGCGCCCGCTCTACGCGCAATTGGATGCCGTCGCGGGAGCGCGGGATATCGGGCATACGTTAAATAAGTACGCCTTTTTGCATCTTAACGCAGATGACACCGCAGGGATCAGCTAGTATAAAATATATAAAAAACATCGCAAAAATTTATCACATCGAATATAACGTCGAAACCTAATTGCCTCTCCTATAAAGGGATGGTAACCACAAAGAACTACCAATAAAGGTAATCAAGGAGCGCATACAAATCCGTAGCCATTGTCAGAACTAATAGTATTCTACAATACAATACATGGTGTTGATAGCGCCTCTCAACCTTGAAATGACTATGAAACCCTTATACGACTCTCAAATCGATACCGGTGGATTGTATAGTTTTGATCGTTGGATATATTTGTTTAAACAGTGGTAAGTATTGTGTTTATTTATTTTTGAAATGGGTATCGGATTTTTTGTTAATTACAATATGTATTGTGATTTTTCGAATGAATATTAGTTACGTATTAAACATGAATAATTTATTATTTTACGTAATTGTAGAAAAAAAACATTGAGATATATCTATCTAATAGTATTATTTATTTTATAATTAACACAAAAATATTAGAACTACAGTATAATTAATTATAAACTAAGTAAAGTATATTTGTCTGGCCGGGAACCGAACCCGGGACCTATTGCGTGTTAGACCGGTATGATAACCGTTCCACCACGTGGGTCATCATATAAAATAATAATAATAATAACAATTATTTTTTTAACTAGGGCAGAAGTTTGAACTCATATCGGTTGTAAATAATAAACACAACATTACATTTATCTTACAGAAATAAGATGTCTTTCAAATTCAAGTTATTAATAATGCCGTTTTGATTTAAAAACCGTGTCACAAAACATCAAGAGATGAAAGTAGATTATATCACAAGGGAGTAAAATTCTATTTTAGGACGAGGGCGCTATTTTGAGGACGCTGTTTATATCTAGAGCGTAGCAAGGGATGGAGTGAGACCTCCTAAACTAGAACACTCCATCCGCTGAAAAATATAAATAATTTTCAGCAGGATTAACTTTTCTATATCCTATATTTTATATTATCCTATCCTATCTATTTTATTATTTTTATAGATTGTAAGGATAGAAAAGTTGATTACTGCTGAAGTTATTTATATTTCTCAGTTTTTTTTTTAATTATATGAATAGTTAAGAACGAACTATTCGAGCGCAGAAAAGTTATTAAGAGTTGGAGCGAACACATTATAAAATTAGCTTCTGTACTCAAATAAAGAAAATTAAACTAAGTCTTATAACAACACTGACGACCCCCGTGGCGGAGCGGTAGTGGATACCGGTCTGATGCGCAGTGGGTCCCGGGTTCGATTCCCGGCTAGACAGATGAATGATGAGTTTAGTTTGCTGTTCTGGATCTGGATGTTTGTGTATTCATCTTTGTGTGGCCACGGCACCCACGACACAGGAGAAAATCCTACTGTGGGGCTATGTGTGTAATAAGCGTCTTACTTCTTACTGATTTATATTAACATCGTTAAGGATACAGTAAGTAATATGTTAGACCTTCGTCTAGAAAATTTAAAATTATACCACCTTATAATAATCAAATAATACGCTCCCATAATATACTTTGTACTTTATAAAATTACATAAATACAACACCAACACGGCATGCATTCTCTTAATAATATTCATGATGGCTGGCCGGGCTCGGTAAGTCTAAACGAGGTCGAGACGCTAGGGAGAAAATATCTGAGTAGGGTTTATTAAAATGAAAAGTTGCGAGTGGTTACAGGCCCGTTGATGTAAATTGCCGTCTCAGATTCCCGCTGTAAATGTTGCTTATTATAAACAATTGTGGTTCTAACTTCTGATTATTAAAGCACGTTTTTATGTTTTCTTGTTTTATTGTGTGTCAGTTTATACATATTGATTGTTAAGATTATTACTTAGTTCGATCGCAACACTGCTACATCTATAAAATTATTCTGTAGTATATCTTAAGTATTCTGATTTGAAGGGTGTGGTAAAGGAAACACTTATTCGAGGCATGCCAACTTAGTCTTCAGGGGTAGCAACGCATTTGTATCTCAGGTAACTCTGTTCTTATCTGGCGTTGATTACAAATGTTCTAGGGCGGCAGTGGCCACTTAACATCAGATGGACTGCGTGCTTGTTTGTTACTCCAATGTTATAGACATAATATCTAAATATCCGAGTAGGGTTGTAAGTTGCGAGTAGTTACAGACCCATTGATGTAATTTGCCGTCACAGATTCCCGCAGTAAATATTTATTATTATAAACAGTTGTTTTATTCTGTTCTGATACGTCACGTGACATCTTGTCTATGTGTCTGTTTGTTCGCTCATAACACAAAAACTAGTGGTTCGATTTACTTGTTTATTTTTTTTTAGTTTGTAGCTATGTTATCTAGCCAATTTTGATAACGTTAGGTAAGAAAAGGCAAGAGCGAGACGTTTAGTCGGAAGTTTTAGTTGGCTTAACAACGTAATTAGGAGCAATTGAAACAATGAGGCGTGTAAAATTAACAATAAGTAGTTACAAGTATGGCTTAACAGCATTAACACTGGCTCGAAATATTGTTAAAGTAAATATTCAGTCTATTATTTAAATACTAGTATTCTAAGTATACAATGCTTGCTTTAAAATGCTAGTATTCTAAGTATACAATACTAGCTTTTAAATGCTAGTATTCTAAGTATACAATAATTGCTTTTAAATGCTAGTATTCTAAGTATACAATACTAGCTTTTAAATGCTAGTATTCTAAGTATACAATACTAGCTTTTAAACGCTAGTGTTCTTAGTATACAATACTAGCTTTTAAATTATAGTATTCTAATTATAAAAAACTAGCTCTGAAATAATATCAAGTCCGTTAGAGCGCTCTCTAATAAAAATAAAGCAAGACTTTTTAACACCTCCTGTACCCATATACCCCCAAAGTTTCAACAATTTTGTCTATTCACGTCCAAACTGTGAGGGAAACTAGTCAGTCATGGGTCCCACACACTAGGATACAACACACACACACAAACATGAGCAAGGATACGGGAAATCGTTGGAAAAACGTGAAGTTCAATGTACAGAAATGTGAGAAACAAAGTTGTGTGAACACTGTTTTCAACCTTAGAAAAAGTAGGGGTAAGTTGAATTTTAGTTATTATTGTTATTAATTAATTAGTGATGGGTATAACTGCAAGTTAACCTATTGATACAGCTCCCGACGTATCTACACTGTGGGTTTGTCCGAACTTCGGGATGAAAGTTCAGAAAAATGTCTCTCATAGGTATAGAAATAACTTTTCTTTCTTTCACTTTTCTTTCTTTAAATACAATATTGTGTAAGTTTCCAGTAACTATTCATTAACTATTTCCCAAGTTCTGTCGACATGAACATAGAGAAACGGAGTTTTTAGACGTAAAAATAATATATCTATTTCAAAATGTAACAATTATTCAATGTATTTTTTATGGTTTTCTAATGATTGGCTACACAAAGTACGTAAAAATACCAGTATACCTACACTTACGCCTTACTGTACTCAAAAATTATTTATTATACATAAAATACCTAATGATATATACATACATTTATGAATATATGTACCTTTACTTATGTAATCAAAGATTTTTAAAATTTAGTTTTTTTTCAAATGTGTCTTGGCATAGAGTATTTGTCCTCTGGACTAAAAGGTTTATAAAGCAGAGAATAAATAAAGTAAGAGACAATAATACAAAACTTCTAATTCTGTACATATTTGTAATTGTTGTATAGACAACATTCTTATTTCCTAGTAACATATTTAAATAGTTTATTTCTAAAGTGTTAGCAATGAGAGGGTTAAATTTTATTTTATTCTCAGAAGATAACAACTCAGCTTAAATTCAGTGAGAAAATATCTAACTTCTTAGTTTAGAGGAAATACAGCAATCCACTTAAGAGAAGATCTCTCGGTGGAGAAATTGTTCACAAGCTGTTATTTCTCTGAAAGTTTAGTTTAACTTGTAACGTTAGGTAAGTTTATAGTACGAGAGCTGACCATGTGATTTCCATGTACATCTAATATGTATTTATTGATAAAAATTACTATAAGCTAACAAATATAACGCTAATTATTGCTTTTTAAAAATATTATTTTGCAAGAATTGAATAGGAAAAGTCATAAATCAATAACAATAATATTAAAGTCTTCAAAAAGTTTTATAATTATAGAAATAATTTTACAATTACATACTCGTAATTATAAAATAGTAATTATACTAATAGTTACACTAATATTTATAGTAATAATTATATGTTTTTAAAGTATTTAATAGTAATTGATTTTAAAAGAGTATTTTTTCAATACTTGAATGTGATTAATTTCTTTAATAATATTGGTCACAGAAATACAATTATTAGATTACATAGGTACTTTCGTTTTGAAAACTTAAATTAAAAAAAAAAACAATGATAATGCCAGACAACCTTATTTATCTACCAATAATAATCAATAAATTACTGAAAACATGTACAATATAATATAATAAACATCGTGAAAAACAGATGGATTTACAAATTATTCGACCAGATCTTAGACTATTAGAGTTTGGGTACAAATAGTTCACGTACTAAAGCAACTACTATGTGTTACTCACCTCTTAACGAATTTCAGTTATTTTAAAGATATAAATAAAATCTTTAAGTTGAAAGAATATAGCTTTTATACAAGTACTCATAGGTATTCCAAAATTTGATCAGTAAACAAAAACACACCTAGGGGTCAGAACGACATCATGCCGACCTGATAATAATGGGACCCAAGTTCGAATCCCGGACAGAAAAGATCTTAATAATGTTTTTTCTCAGAACAAATATTCTCAAAATATCTCTTAAGATATTTCTGTTCTGATTCAGAGTCTTTGTGTGTGTTACCAAGGGAGTTCTAGAATAGCGCATATATGTTTTTATTTGTCTTTCAGATTGTCACCTTCGATAAATAATTAAGTATACTAAACGATGAATGGACTCAGAATTAAACCAGTTCCAACAATTTCCCTCTATCCTTAATTTAAACGTTCATAGCACCACAATACCCTTCATATACCTATGTAATATCTATATAAACTACAGATGGAAAAAGAAAATACCTTCGGAGAAAAAAAAAACTGAAGATTTTCTTTTTGCGTCTATAAACTCGATACAGTATGTTACTTCCGTATATTACAAATTATATTGTGTACGGCTGAAAGCACACTTGTTAAAATTTCATACGGGTTCCACATAATTATGTGCAAGATTTATATTATTAACCACATTTATTTCTGCCAAGTAACAACATTGTGGAGTACTGCTATAAATTAAATACTGAACACTCTCCTGAAATATTTTCTTTGATTTACCTAACACCTATACAGGGTACAAAGTTAAAAAACCATTAGGATTTAGAGGCTACAAGACTGATTGCGACTACAAACACAAAGTAGTGGTAGTATGTACCCAATAGACCTCTATGACCTGATGGATTAAACACGCATTCTTTAAAACTTCTACTAACAAATAAAACGTAGTAGAACTCTATGTATTTCGACTCCGGCGGCACCACCGCCACACCTATTTCTGCCTT